>JAUMHD010030249.1:0-25220 GCA_032359135.1 Ulvella scutata | reverse complement strand
CCCCCCGCCCCGCCCCCCCCCGCCCGGCCTCTGACTTTACTTCACCCAGAACACCACAAGCAGGAGCACTCCTCACCTACAACTCATCGTACTGCACGCATACAGGCTGCTCATGTTCCCAAGAAAGGTCTGCAAGGAGTGGACATGCCCCATCCGCAGCAACGCCTTCCTCTTCCCAACGATCTGCCTCCTCATCTTCGTCCACTTCGCCGCCGACCCTGACGGCGCCGACTCCCGACCCCTCGCAAAAACCCTCTTCTGGGCCTCCGCCCCCCTCCAGCTGCTCACCTGCACCCGCATCCTCTCTCAATGGATGTACTACCTTCGGCACGACGACCACGTCTCAGTGCTGTGGCTAGCAGTGCCCTTATCCAACGTGTTTGCCGCAACCGCCTACGCGGCCCTCTACCCCTCCCCCCTCATCCTCGGCAGTGCCGCGCAGCTCTGGATGGGTTTTGCGGTACTTCTGTTCATTGCACTGTACCCTGTGGCGCTGCAACGCGCTATCATGGGCCATAACCAAGTCATGGAAGACCGCGCAATGCACTGGATGCTGGCCGCAGCGCCTGCGGCAGTGGCTGTGGGGTGGAACTCTCTGTACGGGGCTGCGGGGCTGACGACTCCGTTCGTGAGCTTGTACTTTGGCGCGCTTGTTCTTGTTGGGAGCTTGCTTTATGGTGTCTACCCCATGAGGTGTGCAGGCTGCCTTCCTAGTTACTTGTGGGGTTTACTTATGATGGTAGTATGGGATACTTTTCGGCCAAGGCTGCAATGCATGTATCATCATTACATTTCTGCTGCGGTACTGGTTTTTGTTACGATTGTAGGCGATTTTACTGTATCAGTGACAGCGTCATTATTCTTAGTGGTAGAATACGATCGTAGCCGATCAAATGCTTTTGACAGTAGCACAGAACTGTACAGTTTTATCTTCCGTCGGATCAAATGAACATACTTTTCTTATTCACTCACACGTTTCTTATTCTGCAACTTCTGGAAGTATTCCCTCCTGGAGGTTTCACTGCCACGGGAGGTTCACACCTAACATACTGTTACGATTATGGGCGAATCTACTATATCAGTGACATCATCGCTCCTAGTGGTAGAATACGACCATGAATTCCTGGGTCGGGCGCTTTTGGTATGAACACAGAACAACACACAGACACCTAACAAGATAGCCCCGAGTAATCAGAATTGGTCTATCTAATGAAGCGACGCTGGTGATAAATGATCAATAATGATGTTGTGTGGCTACAGGTTCCACTGCCGCGGAAGGTTCCATATGGGCCTCTGGGCTGTGGCTTTCACGCTCTCTGCAATCGCCCTCTGTGCCATCATCTTTGACGCTGCAGTCATGTCCAGAGCTTCAAACGTCATGCGTGTGGTTCTCATCGCGGCCGCTTGCATCGCCAACTGGATCTGCGTCACCCACTTTGTGCGTGACATCTTCACACGCAAGGTCTTCACCGCGGACAAGATGCCTGCGCCGTTGCTGTTCTTCAAACTCTCACACGAGGCTGCCAGGTGGGGGTCTGCCTATTGTTTCCTTATCATTTGTTGCTTTTGGCTATTTTTGTCCATGTCTATACTAACTTTCCGCTTTGTAAAACACTAACCACTGGACATCTGAGCTCAAGTGTGCCCTGTGTTACCAGAAAGTATATCCGAACACCAGAATAGGGTGTATCAAATGGCGTTCTGGGGTATTGAGGCTTCCAGGTCTAATTCTCGACACTCTATATCCAGCGGATAAAGTGGTAAAAGCCGTCATATAAGTTTAGTTGTTGCCCCTGGCAGTGGTATGTTGTAAAATGTGTTTCACAGGTTGAAACATACATTGTTGTGTTCGAATTTGAATCAAGTGAACAACCTATTCGGGGACTAGGCAATACTCATTTTGCGTATGCATGCAGGGGAATCATGTCCAAGATGCACACCGCATTGGACACAGACAATGTCCAGAAGTTCGATTCTGCGCGTGGCCTGCTGCGCCTCTGGGATGTGCGTTTATTCCTCTTCCTGTTCCTCCTTTTCCTGTGCGGGATTGTTTGGCCCCCAGGGCCCTTACTTACAAACCGGACAGGTTAGTAAATAGGCATGAACCCAAATAGCCAAAATCAACCAACACAAAACATCCACCACTTCACTCGAATAGCACAACAGCACCATCACGAAAGTCTTTCCCAGCACTCTTAGCCAAACTGCGATAATAGGGCCCTTACTACGATATTCGGACTGAGGGTTTCGCTTACATTGATTCCAGACATGGCAGTAGTGTTTTATGTACGGAGGACACAGCATTCGTATCTTGCCACACCATTGGAGCATCTTTTTTTGAGTCTCAACCTTCAAAAGATTGTCATTGTGTTTGAAGGTTTTGATATTTTGTAGTGTTCCACATACTGTGCATCTCGTGAGATGAAGGGAAGCGGCTTATTCCTCTTTTCCTTTTTTGACAGCACTGAAATTCAACACTGCAAGCGCAGATGCTGCGTATGTTTCGCGCGATGTCTTGTGCAACAGTGTTCAGGTTTGCTTGTTTGCATTTGGTTGTTTTGAATTCAGTATAATTGAAATTTGGCCGAAACTGGTCTACTAGAGGTGCCCGCCATGCAGGATTACGAGTTCTTCACCCGTGTGCACATGCTGCATGAGGATGACGTAATCTTCAATAAAGCAGATGAGTGGCTCCCACACCACTCCGATCCTTTTGCAGAGGTGTGACTCACTCATTCACTGCCCGAGATTATGTCCCCATCACTGCTTATGTCATCCCACACACTGTTCTGTGTCCCAAACGAGTAACGAACGTCCCCTGATTCTTCTGTTGCCCCAACTGAAGCACCCACAACCCTCAAGAAACACCTCAGTATGTTAAAAAAACACCCAGAAAACGCTCTGTGCAGTCCAGTCTCCCCTCAGCAATCTCTTTTATAACTCATGTGGAAAAAAAAACCAAACCACCCCGCTATTTTCAGGAGCATGAGAAAGATAAACGCATCACCGGTGAGCTACTCCCAATCTTCGAGCAGCTGAAGGCCGCCGTGGACGCCTGCAAGACCCCTGAACCCTCCCAAGACATGCTGGATGTGCTGGCCACGCTCACCCCGAAGCTCAAGGACGCGCTCGACTTCTTCGAGTACCATCTCATGCATGAGGAGAGCCGCTTGTCTCCTTGTCTCCGCAAGAACCTCAACATTCCGATGATGCGCACCACCATCCAGGAGGTACTACGCTTACCTGACCACCGCCCCCCATAAGCATCTCTTCCTCCTCGCCGTTCTATATAAGCCGTTTGATGTGTGTATAGTTACACGCATAAGAACTCCATAGAATGGCTCATGTACCAGCAAATCATCGCATGCCATCTCCTCATCCTCTCCATTCTATATAAGTTGCTCAATGTGAACCATTTAGGCTGCTGATGTGTTGAACATAGACATGTGGCTTATTGCGTGGCTCCTGATTAGGTTTTGTTCTCGTACTGTCTGTGCAGGTCTACGCATACCATTCATCACCAGTGTCGCTTAGTTAGATAGAACAAATATGAATATTTGAGACTCTTTCTTGGATGTATGTGTGTGTGTGTGTGTGTGTGTGTGTGTGTGTGTGTGTGTGTGTGTGTGTGTGTGTTTACTGACCTGACAAACTAAGCGACACTGGTGATCACTGACGGCCTCCACAGTCCTGCCCCCCCGAGTGTCTTTTTCTCCTTGCTGCTGTTCTATGTAAGATGTTTGATGTGTGCCAGTTTGATGTGTGAGTGTTTGTGTGGCGTGTGGGGTTACTCCCCGTTCCCCGCCTTTGTTTTCATCTGTTTCATTCATTGCTACTGAAAAAATCAATAAAACACATGCATGAGCTGCCGCTGCTGAGAAAATAAATAAAACACATGCATGAGCTGCCGCTGCAGATATGGAACGTGACAGACCGTGTGGACATGTTCCGGTTCCTTCCGTTGGTGCTGAACAGCATCAGGCGCCACCCGGAGCGAATCATGTTCGTGCGCATGCTGCTCTGGGCCATGCCGCACCGCGCGGCGCAGATTGGTGCCATGCTTGCGCTTGGCATGGACCCCTCCCTCTGGCAGAGGCTCTCTGAGGAACTGCCTGACATCAACCCCCGCGGCATGGCTGGCTGGCACCGATTCTAAGCTGCAAGCGCCCTTGATGCTGACGCTGTCGCAGGGTACGTTGTTGGGGGGTTGGGGGGTTGGTTGTGGGGTCTGGGGGGGGGCTATTGGCACCACTTTTCAAACCTTCAACCGGTACCGCTTCTAACCTCAAAACCCCATGATGCTGTGGGGGGTGACAGTTTTTCGGGGTTTGGTGGTTGGTGGTGGGGTTTTGGCGGGGGGGGGTGGGTAACGGGCATGGAAGTTTTGCTCTTTGGACCCTGGAGAACCAAACTTCAATCGAAAAGTGCAAGTCAGTCTAAAAGTGCAAGTCGCTGGAGGGGCTTGCCTCTGCAGCGCACATAAACCTCGATGCAGGGCAGGGATTTCAAACCGTTGTGCGCTCATGCGACGAAAGCTCGCAACACCTGGGAAAGAACTGCATATTCCTATCTGGTTTGTTGTGTTGTGACGCCTTGGGGCATGCATGTGCCTCAGCTGCTCAGAGGCGAGAGGACATCAAGTGTAAGCGACTCGGTTTAGCCTGTACACGCTGGACAGATCCGGCTCGACTCTAGACCGCATTGCCAGAGAACGCAAGGTCTCTAGAGCTCTCTAGTGCTGCAGAGAACTCTCCAGAGCTGTTTCTAGACAGCTCGAAATCTAGAGTTACAGAGTTGAAAGAGCTGTCTCTCTGGAGAGAATCAGAGTTACAGATCAGAGTTACAGAGTTTTCTGCGTAGAGACAATTGGTCGCTGTGATATGGTAGCGAGCTTCGCAACTCGTGCAGTGCAGTCGGGAAGGGGAGAGAACAAATGAAAGGAATTGAAGACGTGATGCATGTTGCTGACAGAATTGATCAACGACGCAGCATTCACAGGATTCTGGGAAGAAAAATAGTCGAGTGAAAGGCGTGTGAACAGGCCAGCAGAAACACGCTTTTCTTGGTACGTTGGTGGGGTGGGACCAGTTCAGATATGCATGTCTTATCTGTAACGTCCAGCATGGAGCGTGCAAAAACTTAAATCGTGTGTGGAACTTAAATGGCGCATACTTAAATGGCGCATACAAGCACGAAACATGCAAAGACGAAAGAGAATCGTCTACCCCAACCCAAGCAGCAACAATCCAAGGAGAAGCCACATAGATGCCTAGAGTATGTGTTTACAATCGACAAGGGGTGCGCCCCACAACTGATGTGGGACTGCGGGTGGTTCTGCTGTCTGTCCCACAACTGATGTGGGACTGCGGGTTGTTCCGGAGCTCCAAGACTCGGGAAGCTGAACAGCCACCACTGCAGCTACCACTTCATACGTTCCTTTGTATCAACGACCATAGCCAGAGTGAAACCGCAGCACTGAGTACGGGCTTGTAACAGTAGCAAAGAGTCGTGCACACGTAGTGTGGCGTGGCAGGGCAGCCTCCCCTCCCCCCAACCGATGTTCAAATTTCTCAAGAACGAAGCCCAGCGGTGTAAAACATAGACTTGAAATATATGCTGAACAAACCACACTATTGTGTAACACATGCAGGACACTTACACCGATGCAGATCAATCTGTACATAATATTTTTTAGTTTCCAAGCAAGCATGCTCTCAAAAGCTACAAGAATACGGCGGCTAATCTCTTTCCAAGAGAATATGGATCTGTGCTCGTCTCCCTGCTCTTCTTAATCTTCTTCTGTGTTGCCGTGCATTGCACCAACTTCAGCCTCAACACACCACACTCATGCTTGGGAAGATGCGTCACAGGAACGCATGCATAACAGCACCACACACGTGGCCAAGTGTGGTGCTACGCATTTTCAGCTGCCCAGAACATGTGGCCACAACTGATGTTCCGCAGTCCAGCTCCAACCTCAACTTCTAGAAGCTTCTGCAAGGGCTACAATGCATGAATACACATGCATGCACCGTAGCAACTACAATTGCAGGCTCCATTGCCAACTCCCCACATGCTGTAACACATCCACCGCATGCATGCGGGTCGATGTCCACACAAAGAACGCACCTGTGGACACATCTGTCAGATGACTATGACAAGACGGCGAGTAAATTCTTCTACGTGTCAGCATGCACGCACGACGTGCATGCATGAACCAAAAACACTTCAAATGAGTTCATCAGTGCCACAACCTCAATGCAAGCCGGCCGATTCATAACCGGCGACCAAAACTATATCCAGCGCAAAGCCTCTCAGCCTCGGAAATCAATACATGCTGGCTAACCTCCTTCCCGAACTAAAACCATACTGAAACCCATGACTCCGACTCATCACTGCAAAGCGTGTTTAAAACTGTACAACGAGCGCGCCGACGATCGTGCGACCTCACCAATGCCATACACTGCAACATGCATGCTCGGTGGGATATTTGCTCTGAAATGGAGCCCCCAGCCCCCCCCTGCCCTTTCCTTAACCCGCCCCAGTACGATCCATACCCCTTCTTCCATAACCTTTCCTTAACGACCCAAAACCGCAAAAATCCCAGCTGCAACAAAACCGCCGCCACAAACATAATGCTAAAAGATGTGTACGAAAACCTTTCTGGGCTACAGGATGTCCATGGACTCGAGACCAGGGTCCGAATGAATAACATGCGTCACCCGATTCGTTTTAAACCCCCCGGAATCCCCCTCCCCACGCGACGACTCACCGCAACTTGCAATGGACTCTTTCGAAATATCCAACTCAGCTGTGACCCCCGCGCCCTCGGCAACCATGCATTTGGCAAACGCGGAGCTGGTGTTGTTCAAGTTTACCGCCCAGGACATGTACGGATGCGATTTGTGCGCGGCGTGAATTCGCTGAAACTTCTGCAGGCAGTCCCTTGACTTGTCGATTTTTCCCAAGTGATCGCAAGCCAGAGAAAGGAGAAAATAGCACTTAGCGACTTCGACGCCATTTAGTTGCCGCATGCCGCGCTCCTGCCCAACGATCGCCGACACCGCAAGGCTCTGGTCCAGGCAGTGCTCCGCGCTCGCTGCGTCTGCCTGCGCGATGAAGAGCACGCCCAGGGTTTCCAGGGCCGCGGCAGCCGCCGAAACCCTGCGGTGCTGGGGGGCGCTGTAGTGGAAAACTGTCTTGAGAAGATGCTCCCTCGCTGCACACATCGAGATATCGAGATAAGTTTTAAAACAGTTTTGGCCTTTTGTTTCATACTGAAACCCATTGTTCTTAAATTTTGGGTGGATTTGACCGAAAATGTGTGGGAATCCTGTTGATCAACCGGCAGGGGAACACAACAGGCGGAGAATGTTACTGTGAACCCGTATTTTCCAGTTGCATGTTGGATGGAGTGGAATTCGAAGGTGTTCGGAGTGGAGGAATGAGTACTGGCGAGCATGCATGAGGAGGGTTGCGTACCCGCATCAAACTCATGGAGGTGGATGAGGATAGCCGCCTGGAGATAAATTGTCGGCTGGCTGTGAACGAACGGGCAATGCATGGACTTTATCCCCTTGAGCGCGACGCGGAGATGCTTCTGGGCTTCGCGCGGGCGGCCGAGGGCCGCAAGCGAGACAGCGAGGTTGTTGTGGGCAAGCGCACACGCCTGCTGAGTCAGCACGGTGGCGCCGGGCCGTTCAAACAGCGCGAGAGCTTCTATAAGCATGTCGAGGGCGTCCGAGAAGTTGCCTTGGATGTTGAGGCAGAGGGCGATGTCGTTCATGAGGAGGGCGGCGATCTCGTGGTGCGGGTCGTAAACCTGCAATTTTCAACCACAACCTTTACAAACCGGAAAGATAGTGAATAGGCATGAACCCAAATAGCCAAAAGCAACTAACACAAAACATCCACCACTTCACTCGAATGGCACAACAGCACCATCACGAAAGTCTTTCCCACCACAACCTTATGAAAAGTAAAACATTTTTTCCGGTAAACTTGCAATCCTGATAGGCTCTGACTGTGGCTTGATGACAAGTCATCTACTAAGCAGTAATGCAAATGGCTCTCAGTTTAGTTACTTAGAAACAGTTAGAAAAAGTTAGAAATGTGGAACCATGCCGCCATACCCAAGAGAGCTTCGGCCTCAGCACTGCACTACCTGCCCGCGTGTGAGAGATTTGGGGCTCAAACTTGAGCTTCAGCAGCAGAACAGCACCGCATCCCAACTACTGTGGGACAACCATACGAAGGGGTGGGCCAACAATAGCTAAACATAGAAGAACCTAGAAACGAATGTACTGCAACTGAGAACACATGAACCCGTCAACTGGTGGTGAATTCTATTGTGGGTGTGTAGGATGATACAGGCGTGCCTTCAACGGATGCAGACCAGTTTGAAACATTTTTCTGGCACATGTGTGGCTGCCCAGATGAGTGACTGACTCTCAAGTATCAGGGGCTGTCTTTACGTAACAGTGAATGCAGTGACTCGTGAACGCACTGATCTCAGGATTCAAATGGGGCATTACCCGAATTTTCTGGCTGCTTTGCAAGGCAAGAGAAACCTGTCTAGTTTACGGTCGACCAAGAAGTGCATACGTACGAATAAGCGAGCACATAGCCAGAAAATTCACAGTGTGAACATTGGATAGAGACAGAGCAAGCAGAGACAAGAAACTGACCTGCTGAATCTGGAGGTACAATTTGCACATTTTGGTCTCCACGTCTGCGATTCGGCCAATAAACAAATAGTACGCAATCACCGCCCTCTCCAAGTTTAGATGCAGCAGCGTGAAGTGCCGTGTGCACTTCTCCAGCGTCTGCCTCGCAAGCTTGATCGTCTGCATGCATGTACCAAGACGTTCACACGGAAAAGCATGCTTAACAGCACCCCACCATCACGACCCAAAGGAAAAGAAAAGATAACTCAGGCCTGAGTACTCATGTGGGGAAAAGAATGAGTGCAACACTTTTACGAACTGGAATGTCAGTGATGACGCATGGACCGTCATAGTGGAAAGGAGTGTGCGCACTCTGCTTTTGTGTTTAGGGCCAGAGAAAAACGTGTGTCCCCTCCCTTTGGGGTACTCACGCGCATAATGCGGGCCATTCACACTATGTACTTCACAGCGTGCAACTGACACGGCGAAGTTCACACTGTGCACTTCAAACTGTGCATTCAATGCGGTGTCCTTCAATCCGTGGAGTTCAAACTGTGAAATTCCCACTGTGCATTTCAAATTGTTACATCAACGCGCGGTGATCCCTATTTCCTACTAATGGTGAAGGAGCACCATTAATGTTCGTGCTCTTCAACCTGTGGACTCACGATGCGTAACATACACATAATATGAAACTCTTGGGAGGCTTTTTGAGCATGTCCTCTAAGAACTGCAGCCTCAGAACCGAAGCCTCAGAAACAAACCTGTTTGATCGCAGAAGGCTTCTCGCACTTGAACAGCTGCGCGTTTACAAGCTCGCCGAGCGCGCAAGCGTGCTGAACTCCTGGGCCGTACAGCTCATGCGCCATCTGGCTGCGAACTGTGGCTAGGGACAGTGCCAGGTCTGGATCATTACTGTCATAAGCCCCCTCAAGTAGTGTGCTTACCAGTTGCTGCTGCACGAACGGCGCAAACAGGGAGCTGTCCTGCATGGCAGGGTTGCTGTGGAAACGTGATCATTTTTCGGCGAAACATTGTTTTTACAGCGCGGTATGTAGATCCATCGTCTTGCTGAATGAACAATGTCCTGCTGTGCCATGTGATGGATGTACATTTGCAACTTTATCACATATTTTTACAGCGCGGTATGCAGATCCATTCATTTCTTTGTGATGCTTTCCTTGACCAGCGTCCGCTTGAAACGACTAATTATTGGAGCTGTACTGCATGGGATGGTTGCTTTTAACAAACCGCAAAATTAGATTTTACTCTCATTGCGTGTCAGGCTTTCACTAAACCGGTGAGGTGGATTTATATTTCAATACCTTTCAGGCTTGGAACACTGCATGCTTATTGATTGCATGATGGTCGTTAATGAACCTGTAGGAAATGCAAGATGAAACTACATGGCACCCGCTTCACTCAAATGGCACAGCAGAACCATCAGGAAAGTATTTCAGTAGTTGTAGCCCAACTGCGATAGTAGTGACGATGCAGAATGATGCGTCAGGTGCGTAACCTTCGTCTACAACGTTAAATGATGTACTGATTTCGTAACCTTGGATGACATGTGACGGCAGATCGAAAAAAAAAACCTAATGGAGAACCACGTTCGGAAGTGAAGTTGGGTTAGAAAGCAACAGACGTGGGTCATGTTCTGGGGGTGTTACAACCCGGAAAGACATGAATAGGCATGAATGTGCATGAACCCAGACTGCCACCAGCAAGGTGCCGGAAACAACCCTCACCAGAGGGGCCGAAGTTCCCAAAAGTGTACACAACCACTGAGGCACCATAGTGGCAGCATTCAGAACATGTTTCCCACTCTTCGCATCATGTTTTGGTTACCAGAATACAGGTCAAGTGCACACTCTGTACTACAACACACATCATACATAGGATGACTAATAGGATGACTAATTGCCATTATTCAACACCAAGCTTCAGAAGAGATGTACCTGTGTCTCCTTCAGAACGCTTTCCACTTCCCGCATGGCATCTCCGGGCTGCCCCAATGCAAGCAGCGCATGCACTGCGCTGTATACAAGCTGGCATTTCACGAGCGCGAACCGCGTCGTGGGCAGGCAAGCTTGGTACACATGCAATGAGTATCTGAGCAGCTCCAACGCCTGCATGCATTGCGTTTCATTGTGCACGAATAATCTAATGTATGTGAATACAAATACTACACAGAGAAAAAATCAATGACAGCATTTCAGAACATGCTTTCTGGAATCTATGGACGAAAGGAATTCACGAACAGCAGTTTCGGGTGCAATATTATGTACCGGAACACCCCAAGCATTCAAATGTTTTGGCAATTGGAGTACCTGTTTGTGCAATCGAAGGTCGAGAGCAGCTGCTGCTAAAACTGCCGCAAAGCCGGCGCGAATTTCCGCATCTAATTCAGCTTCCAACGGCATAGCCAGGAGATTCGATATTGTGGTGGCCAAAACTGGGTCGATGTTGATATTATTGGACGATGCTGTCAGCCTTACAGCCTCAGCTGTGGCCGCTCTGCTCCGAAGCAGATAGTTGTGGCCACAGGCGGAAAATGGATTACAAATGCGCGCCGTTCGTCCCATGTCTGCCAGCAGCCATCGTTGCAATCGACCAATTTCTGACCCCTTGCCCGTCATGCGCGCCCAATACACCATGTAATCCTGCATGCATGAAGAATCTTTCTCACCAAGAACCTGGCCCGTAAGCTTCTGCACAGTGGGAACATGACAGCGTGATGTCTTGCCTAGGCATTCAATATGCATGCAAGTAAGATGCATTGTGAGACTTAAAGGCTTCATAGTGCCTAAAACTGTCCTATACAAACCTGAAATGTAGTGAACAGGCATGAGCCCAAGTACACAAAGCAATTAACACAACATATCCACCACATAACTCTAATGGCACAAATCTATTTGGGATTATCCCTATACACTTCCTTTCCGGTTTGTAAAACAAGGCGCAAAAAAGTTATGCATATTCACTTCCTTTCTAGTTTTTCAAAGAAGGCGCAAAAACTTTTAGAATAAAAAATTTTGAATTTGAAAGGAAATAAAAAGCACCTGCGCAAGATTCGATACATGCCATCGTGGCCCATCAGGTGTGGGCAGAGGCACCAGCATGCATACTGACGTAAACATCTGTATGACGCTCATGTTCTCCTCCGGAGACAAATCCCATAGCTCCTGAAGCAGCGCTGCTGACATTAAGGTTCCCGGTGGAGCCAACGCCAGCTGGAACATACATCTTCGATACATCGAGGGAAACAACTCCAGTGTCACCGCTAGGGTTCTCCAACTAAAAAGATGGCTCTGCGAGAGATGCTGCGCGCCGGCCTCATTATGTAATTGCTCCTGTAGGGTTCGATGGGAGGCGAGGAGTCTCTTCATGACCGCAGCCATCAGAGTCTTTGTGTCAAATGCAACGTACGATTTAACAACTTGGAACAGAAACGAGATTAAAACGAGTTCCAGGGGCAGCCTTCCTATCATTCCATGCAGCGCCTCCATTAGTTCAGGTTCGACTGAACTAAACGAAAAGTGCGAGCACAGCAAGATGTGCATATTCGATCTTGTAAGAACCCTCATCTCGTAAACTCGAACTCCGGCACTGCTGACAGCTGTTTGAAGCCGCTTACTAAGAGAAGCCTGGAAGGTGGTACATAAGAGATGGCAACCGAGTGGATTGCATGCACGTGCTACCCTCGCATCTCTTATGTCATCCAGTACTAGGAGCGTCTTTTGGCATGCTAGCAGCTGCACTAGCTCCTGGCTGAGGCTCGCTTCTTTGCTGCAAACAATAGCATGTGATGGCAAAAACAATGACAGTAAACACAGCTGAAATGCGCAAAGAAGACAAACAACAACACCACCAACACCACCACGAAAAACAACAACAGCAACAACAACAACAACATCAGCAGCAGCAGCAGCAGGAACACCGATGATGGCATGCACCATTAAGAAAGAGAGGAGAGCAAAGAGGGGGCAGCAAAGAGGGGGGACCGCACTGGCCGATGTTCACCAGCCAAGGCACCGCATGTTTCGTCGTACCCAGCCGCACGCGCTGTACCAACCCCCACACCTGCCGCAGCACCCACCACGGCGTTGACGCATCTCCACAGTACACCCACAGAACCCCTCCAGGGTACATTGCCTGCACATGCATGTGTTACATGACGCGAGGGAGCGTTCCGAGTGAGTCGGAAGTTCACACCGATTGGGAACTTCTCGGTGTAGTACAGGGATGTTCAGATGTTGTGAGATCTGACGAGGGGTCATCAGAACCTCAGGTGGATTTGGGGGGGAACGCCCCCCCCCCCCCCCATCCATTGAGATACGTATGGATGGCAGCGTGAGTATGTTGTTGAAGCAGGAAGTACTGGGCACACACCTGCACGATGGGGTCTTGAGCGAGAGCCGCAGCTACAGCACTCTTGCCGCAAGCTTGGGGCCCGACCAGTAGCCCCACCGAGGAATCTGCAGCTAGAAACGCGTCTGTAAAGATGGCTCGCCTTGCGCCCTGCACAGAAGGGGAACTTGGAGGATAATTAGACACCTGAAGGGGTGTGGATTAACTCCCCAGTGATACCCAGTCGAACACCAGTGGTACCCAGTAGAACAACTCTAAGATCTCCTACATGTAGAGAAACTCAACTCACACAGTGGGGTGTGGAGCACCACTAGCACCACTAGTGACCCGCACCACTATGCCCTGTCATCACACTGATGTGTGATGTTGCTACCAGGGCAGAGCAGCCACCAGCAAACGCACTGAGTGCCAAGCTCACACAGGTAGCAGACTATTACGCTTTGTGGTGTTTACAGAGCCTTGTAGAGATGAGCAGGAAGCTTTCTTCGTGCATGTGTAGAAACAGCTGATCATCATTGTACAATGATGATCAGCTGCATTCTTCCACCCAACATGGACGATGAAGCACTCCAAGAACTGTACGGTCACCTATGTACACAAATGAACACCAGTCACGGAATACAACACATCATGTGTGCATGTTGTGACAATCTGGTTTGGTGTTCCACGTACGACACACCAATGTCGATGTACGGTTGCGATCAGTGCAACTTGTGTACAGAGAGCACAGTGCATTCCCAACGCTTACTGAAAGCTACACATCGCTCTTTATGGAAACCAACTAGCAAACGAAGCTGTGTTGTTCTCGTGCTTGTTGAAGTGCACCCAGCAGAGTATTAACAGGTTGCTGTCCTCCAGATCTAAGCATCCAGAGCACGCCGAATTATTAGTGTGAGATGAAAATCTGACGCTAATGTACCACATATTTGCAGCTTATTTAAATTGTTGACCAGGATGCTGGGGGCTGCCATCAGGGAATTGCGTTCGCATTAGCTGTCCGGCTGCCAACCTAATAGGATAGACACGGCAGTATCACGTGGATGGGGTTTGAATCACAAACGTGCTGCTGCCAACGCTGTATCGTGTGACATACGTCTGTATTGGCATGGCACCAACCATTGCTTTCTGCGAGCATACATGAATTCTAATCTTGCACGATCGCACACGTATGAACGCCATAACGCTGCAAGGATGTAGATATGCTCGGCTGAATCGGCGTTACGGATGGAACGATGGCTTGGTAGTGTAGCCAGTACTTCTGCCTCAAGAAGGCCCTGCAGACACGCGAACGCACCTCAACCTCCCCTTGCAGAGCAAACGGTTGGGGTACATCCGGAAGAAAGTCCTGATATGAGGGGCTAGTTTCTGGCTGAACCTGCAAGTCGTCTGGAAAGCGCCATGTGTGCTTCTCGTACATGTTGCCCCGTGCACCTGTACATAACACATATACTAGCACAATGATAAGGAAGCTGTGCTTCTCGCAGCTGAGCACGTGTAGGGTGCCGTTGACCAGCACCCGAGACTGGTCATCTACATGCTGTGCGCTGCGGCAAACCAATGGCCCCAGATGCACAGGAAACATACCTTCAAGATACAGAAACTGTGCACATCGAATGTCATCCGGCCTATGCGCGTATCTCTGATCTGCTCATCTTAGCATCGGTATACATCCGAGTGTACATATTGCAAGCGTCATCAGAGCGCACAGTTCACTTGGAATAACATGTAAAGAGCAAGATAGCTATGAAGAAGACGCATGCGAAGTGAGTGAACTGTTTAGGTGGATGATAAGTGGAGTCTCTCGTACCAGTGACGGATGGCTGATCCGGTTTCGACGCGTCCTCGCGATACAAGCCATGCTGCTGGTCCATCGAAGTGTACTCACGTTGGTGAAGCCCTCAACGGACGTGCTGGGGCGAGGTGAGCGCCATCTCACGGCACAGCAGTGCAGCCCGCACTGTCCACCGACTCCGCGTGTCGTTCGGGTATCTCGCTGCAGCGCCTCCTCGCACGCCACCTCTATACCTTGAAACACTTCCTACAGAACGCGCTGGTCAGGAGATGCCTGCAGAACTGCTGGCTTTTGTTCTCATGCTCGGCGGCATGTTCTCATGTTCCGGCGTTGCCTTGCCAGTGCATGTAGCCAGACATCGCAGCGCTGGATAGATCAACGGACAAGAGCACTAAACTTGGACTCTGAGAGGGTTCTGGGCTGTGCTCAGCTGTACTTCACATGCCACATATCCATTCGCCGCGCAGTGATCCTTACCTGTGACAGTCAGAAATGCGGCTCACCTTCAGACGCCTCTCTGTCTACAAATGCTTCTTCCGCCTTTGAGATGAAATATGACAGACGAACTAAACTCGTACACATACCAGGAAGTAGGAGCTCACTGGTTACGATATCATGCAGCGACACCACTGTCGAAGACACAACCAAGACTGAGCTTCGTAGGCCCACACCCGGACATCCACACCGTGTACATTTTGCAGCAACTTGCGCAAGCTGAAGATGCGAACTGCGAGGTCTATGTGGTGTGATGCTCATGTGATGATCAGATCTGTTTTTAATTGTGAAGTGTGTCAGCATGCTCAAAACGTCTGCAGTTTTGAGCATGGTAGTCGTTACAAAAAGAACGACACAGACAGTGCTGATACTGTAAAACTTAGATGTGAAGAGGGCCCTGGGGGCCAAATATATCGCACATCACAGCAGCCTTCCCATCACGCCATGCATCATCTGTTTCTTAGGGAGTATCTGCAGGCCACAGCCCCACTGAGCTGATTCACCGCACCCTCAATAGTTTTATCAAGACTCCACCGTTATGGTGAAGTTCAAGATTCCCTACAACTTTCTTTTCCATTCAGGTCCACCTGTTCCACTCATAATGGCACCTGATCACCCACTCCTGGCTGCGGTTCCCCCTGGGAGCGACCCATTCCCCTTCGTCCCTGTTGGCGACCCTGTGTTTCCTTGTAACATTGTGCGGCGTTCTCTGCAGCCTCTGTGTTTGCCTTCGTGGTCCCATGTGGCCCGGGGGTGCATGGCCCATTCTCAGCATAGCATGCACGCATGCATATAAAAGCGGGCATCCTGACGCCGGTCTGCGCGCCCTACGGGATCGACGGTGTAGCAAAGAGTTTTTCATGCAGATTGCGACAAGCCAAACTAGAGCGGGCGCACAGACCGGCGTCATGGAAAAAGTCAGTGCTTCGCACACGAGACTGGTGACACGTCATGCAGCACCATACATGCACCCATACAGGATAGAGATTCGGGACCGCCTAGCTACGCTTTACGATAACGAACCTAAGAATTGCATGGTTATGTAGATGTTCTTTGCGCTTGATTTGGTGCAGTATCAACAAAGTGCCCAGGATCTGTGAACGCTATGCTGAGGATGGGCCGTATGTCCCTGTCCCGCCCATTCGGGGGTGCTGAGGCCGAAGCCCTTCTTGGGTATGGCGTGGTTTCCGATTAGCTTTTTTTTTCCCTCCATACAGGTATCCGTCTCTTTCCCTCTAATTGAGGACAAGCCTGAAGGGGATTTTCCTTTTCTTTAAAATTTCACTTCACTGCCCCTATGCTGACTGATCCTCTCATGACCCTTGGACGTACCCTTTTGCTGCGAACCCCCAATTGGTGCAGCGAAGGGTACATGTGTGGTGAATTGAGTACCACTGTACCAGACCAGTCCCAGAACACTCTCCTAGTGCGATGGTTCTCTATTATAGCCGAGAGATCACAGATAGCAGGATGGAGCAACAGATGCACGTAAGCATGTATCCGAAGTGGCCAGACATCAACTGCATGCATGACCATGGACTCACGCTAGACCAACCCGACTGTCCACACCGTGATCCCGCCAGGCGGCAGCCTTCCATGAAAGTGGTGGCTTTCCCCCAAGAAAACGGCTCTGTTCGGATCTGTGCTGATGCCATAACGGCCCGACCCAGGAACGATGGTCGTATTCTACCGCTAGGAGCAATGATGTCACTTATATAGGTGTATAAAGTTACAGGCACAACTCAATAGAATGGCTCAGCAAACCAATTACCAGAAAATCAATCATATAGTACATTCGCCCAGAATCTCAACAGGCTCTCCCCCGTCAACAAAAATGTTGGCCTTCCCCCTAAGGTTACAGCCCGCTCCCAAGACGGCCCCACAAAAAAGGAGAGCTAATCGGGAACCACGCCATATCCAAGAAGGGCTTCGGCCTCAGCACCCCCGGAGGGGTGGGACAGGGACATACACCCTCGGGCCACACGGGGACCACAAAGGCAAACACAGAGGCTGCAGAGAACGCCGCACAATGTTGCAAGCAAACACAGCGTAGCCAACAAGGCGTTGCACCTTCAGAGAAGACGTCCCCCAAGACTATCTGCGCCACCATCACCCACGCGGGCCCACGGCAGTAGGCATTTTCGGGCAAGAACCAGTACATGAGGGAACAGTGGCCTTCCGCCAACCCGACCACTCCCTGCACTGTGTCGCCGTGCCAATGCCTTTTCCCATTTGACGTGCTCCATATGAGGCATTGCACCCTCTGAGAAGACGTCTCCAGAGCCTATCTAGATCTGCGCCATCATCACCCACAAGGGCCCACGCCGGTAAGCACCTAGGGGCAAGCACCAGTACACGAGGGCACAGTGGCCTTCCGCCAACCCGACCACCCCCTGCACTGCGTTGCTGTGTGAATGCCTTCTCTATTTGACCTCCCGCAGTCCTCCATGTGGGTCTGTGCTGGGCCCCATGAAAGGTACTCGCAAGCTGTGTATACATACTGCAGTGTCAACACCAACATTACACAGCAACCGGTCAGTCGGACGGCTGGGGTCTTGCAGGCACTGAATATCACACTTCCTAAAATTCAAGTTCTTCACTGAATAAGCCGTACTGATTTTGAGCTGAAGTCATGCTCAGCTTGCACATACAGTGGCGCAGACCACACAAGCACAGAGTGCACAGAGTAAAGGGCAGGCTGCTGGAGGCACAGATCTGACAGAACTCAGACAAGAAACACTGTACACCCACTGAAAAAAAAAATTCTCCAACACGAATACCAAAGGGGGCACTGTTGCTACTGTTGCTTGTTCCACTGGTGTTGTAGATCGTGGTCTGTGGTTTCGAATCAGTAGGAAGTATCTGAGTTGTGCCCTGGCTCGTGGTCGTGGCTTTGTGTTTCGTCACTATTATCGCAGTTTGGCTAAGAGTGCTGGGAAATTGCTTTCGTGATGGTGCTGTTCTGCCATTCGAGTGAAGTGGTGGATGTTTTGTGTTAGTTGATTTTGGCTATTTGGGTTCATGCCAATTTACTGCCTTTCCGGTTTGTAATAAACGAAACCAAAGGGGGCACACGCATATCAGCCAGACGAGCACGCATGCAGCTCCACACAGAGGCAGTGACAGCCACGAACAAACAGGCATCCCATATCGGTTGTTGGGTCGAAACACAGGAACACATGCCCTGTGCCACACCAGTGGCAAGCGGCCACGAGCCAAGAACATCCCAACATGGGAACCTGTTACAGAATTGTGTGTTGTGGACACATGGAGCATATATCACAATATACATTGATTCAGTAGCCAATATAGTACCATGATGCAGTGGTGGTGATGACTCATATCAGCATGCGTCGTGGCATCGGTGGCAGGGTGCCTGCAGCCCTTCAGCAGTAGTGCCTGTAGAGTTCCAGCACGGCCATTGATGCGCAGGCAGGTGCGGTCGGAACTGCGCTCTCCTGTCTCTCTGTTGTGACGATGGTGTGGAACTATGTGTAGATGGTGGGCGTTGTCTGTGTGGCTAAGGTTGTCTCTTTGTTATTTCGTGGCTTGTGTGTTTGGCGTTGGGTGCTGGGTGATGTAGCGATGATGAGTGTGGGGCTAAGAGATGTTGAGAATCAAACAGCGACGGTGGCGCAGTACTGAACACGAAGTGTGAAAGGATGAACGAGCATCTGTGACGACATCCCAAGCAGCACCAACCCACGGAGAGGCCGCAGTGCAAGCAACAAAACGTCGAAACCAATAAACAGTAACAGAGATACTGGGCCAGACCGAAAGCTTAGAGACAGCGCTAAGCACCTACACACAGTTGCCACACTTCAGCAGCGCAGTGCAGCAGACGGCCTGATGCCTGGGGGGACGTCTGGGGTGCCGCCTGGGAGGGGGGGGAGAGCCAGGAGCATGGTATCGGGGACGGGAGCGACGGAGGATTGGGGGATAGGCGGACGGGGGGGAGCGGGTGGGAGGAGGGGGCAGCGGAAGGGAGAGGGGGGCATGAACATGCTGCCTGGAGCGGAGGCGCCGAGCGTCAAAGGATGAAGGGGCGCCGCATGCCATGGGCGAGAGCTCCAAGTCGATGGGCGTGGCTCCCGGGCTAGCCAATGTATTTCGGATGCTCCCACGCGTATGGGCGTTGTGTGCCACACTCTCGCGGCCTTGTCACTGCATGTCGAACCCAGCATCAGACTTAAAATCACAGGTACACGCAAGGAACGCGCACACTTTAATCGGTTCCACTCGTCCAGGCGCTGTTACACGACACCCACACGGTTGCATCGCTTCCACTCGTGCTCATATACCACCGGCATTTTAACACATGCTCTTCCCCGACAGCTAAACCAGAGCGTGATCAAATCACCAGGGAATTATCAGTATCAACCAGTAACCTGCGCAATGCACAACTACAGCTTGCGCAGTTTCAGCTCCTCTAGGGCAGTGCTCCTGACCCGCACCCAACTGGAACAGCTCAAGTCACAGACATAAGTAGGGCTCGAAATTAATAGTTAACGCCTGTTTAAGCGCAATTTAACACCAATTACATTCTTTGTAATTAACGTGTTAATCTGGTTTTCCAGGATTAATAGTTTTTGGTTACATTGTAATATTAACACATTTACAATTACACTTTAATTATTCTGCAAGAATAAGTGAGTAACCAGCAACATGGAGGCACGAAGCGATGGCTGCTGTCAGTGCAGCCTCCCCATGCCTACATACAGGAGACTGGAATGGTTGTAGTGTATCAGGGTTCGTCCTTAAGCTTTCAGGTGCTCACTGCCAGAAACAGTAGAGAAACTGTGGTCATTATGCCCGGAACACTGTCTCTCGAATCCCCTGGCGATCACGATGGCATCCATGGTGTCGAAGATGCTTATAACTTTATTCTGCAAACTCTGGATCTAGGTACACATAGCGGCAGTATACCTTAATTCTGCAAACTCTGGATCTAGGTACACATAGCGGCAGTATACCTTAATTCTGCGAACTCTGGATCTAGGTACACATCGCGGCAGCATAACTTTATTCTGCAAACTCTGGATGTAGGTACACATCGCGGCAGTATAACTGTATTCTGCAAACTCTGGATCTAGGTACACATCGCGGCAGCACTGTGTACCTACCGGCCTCAGTACATATGGACCACAGTTCCTTTCCCATGTATCCAACTGAAAAGCTTGATCAACGTGCTGTACGATGAGTGAGACACTTGAAGGATCAGGACTCTTCCCTCCACTACCTCGATCACTAGGGGCGAGCACCCAAATATTGCCAGCAACAGTACTGAAAAATGAAAGGTTTAATCCCATTTAATTCACGATTTGTAAGTTAATCAGTGTGTTAAACCCCACCTGCCTGGTTGTAATTACTTGTATTATTCGGCTGTTAATTGCCCAAATTTTGGGGTTTTAGATTAAATTGTAAAATTACAAGTTACAGAAAATATCATTAACGCGCTAATTATATTGCACCCCCTCTGCTGAGGGTTACTTGCAGAACCTTGCTACTGTTGCTTGTTCCACTGGTGTTGTAGATCGTGGTCTGTGGTTGCGACTCAGTAGGCAGTATCTGCGTTGTGCCCTGGCTCGTGGTCGTGGCATTTTGTTTCGTCATTACTATCGCAGTTTGGCTAAGAGTGCTGGGAACGACTTTCGCGGTGGCGCTGTTGTGCCATTCGAGTGAAGTGGTGGATGTTTTGTGTTGGTTCCTTCTGGCTATTTGGGTTCATGCCTATTCACTACCTTTCCGATTTGTAAAGGAGATGAACGCGTTAATCGACCACTTGGTCTCTTTAATTTCGAGCCCTGCACATAAGTCCTTGACATAACTCCTTACTGGCACATGTCTTAGCAAATCATCGCATGAACAAACAGCTACAGTGCAAGTGCCACGCCGCGCGAAGTGGCCAAGGCCAGTAGCCGTCCATAGCTCGACAAAAAGCTAGCAGGAGACATTCAAAAGAACCAAAGGACGTCAGATCGTGTCTCTTCATCGCCACTCCGTCCCTTTCAGCAGAGGCTCCTCAAAGCATCCTGGGTGGGCTCTTCGCTACTGACATCGTACATCTTGACGCAGGTTGAGGGCCGAGAGGCGTGCACGATGAGGCATCAGATGTGTGGCGCCCTCCACACCCACGCCAGTGTCGGCGAGTTCAAGATGTTTCAGGGAGGTGAAGCTGGCAAGACGGGGGCCCAAAACCTCAGGGAGCTCTTGGGCGCCCATTTTTTGGCAATTGATACAGAGCTGAGTCAAGCCTGTACCTTTACACATTGATACAGAGCAACTGCAGGAACTGGAGGCTGGCAAGATGCGGCCCTAGAGCGCTGAAGCCATCTGCACGTATTGGATTTGAACCGAGGTCGACATGCTGCAAGGGGGAGAGTCTGGCGAGATGGGGGGCCAGAGCTGCTGCGGCCGTTGAGCCAACATCATTCTCCTCAAGGGACAAGAACGTCAAATGTGCGGACTAGCAGAGAAAGCCTTGTGTTTCTAAGTTTCTCTACAATGGTATATCACGGGTGATACATGTTCTTCTCCCCACATATCCTGTTTGTACAGGCATAACTCCATAGAATGGTGCATGTACCAGCAAATCATCGCCCCACATATGTTGTAAGCTGTGTTCTGACTACATCGCATTGTGGATCATACGTGCTGAGGGACACTCATGTACATTCCATGAAAACTGAGAACAGGAAGCATCGATGCGCATCTGTCGATCAGTTGTTTAGCATGCATGTTCTTGAACGATTCACTGTTGTGCCTTCGTAAGTTTCGGCCTTTCTCCCGTGGATCACTTCCAGAACTTTGTTCCTGTTGTGCTTTTCCAGAGTAACAGCATACAATTTTTTTGGCATTGGTGTTAACAAACTGATTCCATAATCAAAATGTGTTCATGACGATTCCCTCTCTCTTTTCCTGTTCGATCAAGATGCTGAAATCGTGATATATCATTTACAGTCGATCGACAGAACTGACAATAGGACCAGCTTCAAGTAGATGGTAGTTGCTGCAGGTGCTCAGGGAGGCGAAGCATCTGGCGGCCTCAATTCTAGCCCACTCCAGCACCCAGCTGGGCCTGCAGCTGCAGGTGATCCCCCAGCACCTGCATGCCGCTGCTCTGCATGCTGCCCTCCCATGCATTGCCACAGACCGCGCCTATGAGCTCACAAACATCGGCCGCCTATCCAGTGTCGCTGCCGATGCCCTGTGGCAGCAAATATTTGGCGTGACGCATCTGAAGCTTGATTGCTCAGACGTGGGAGCATGCTCTCTCAGCTGCGCGACCCTCGGTGATGTTGCAGCGCCATGGCACCTCCGTGGCGTGACCGCCCTCGCCCACCTCGAGCTCGTTGAGTACCGCCCAGCTGACTGGGGTACGAAATCACTAGTGCCTCACATCTCCCACCTGACATCGCTGCAGAGCCTCTGTCTGCCCAACATGATAGTTGAAGGTTCCGGGTTGCTCGAGTTTTGGTCGTACATCGGCCGTCTCTCGTCTCTCACGCACCTCGACCTCGCCTGAGAGAACTACAGTTTGTTTGAAGGTATAGGGTCTGTAGGTGCCGAGCATGTGGGTCGTGCACTTGTCGCTTATCATGCCTGACACATATTAATGTCAGGCAACTGTTTGAACGTGTCGACTATGGTCCGGTTCTTGCGCCATATCTCGGCAGCCTGACCTCCCTGCAGCATCTAGATGTGAGTGAAATTGCGTTTGAAGAAACATTCGACACTACACTGGGGCCACAGCTCGTGAGCCTGACATCCCTGCGCAGCCTCGTGCTCAAGAGCGTTCACAGAGATGATGGTTGTGTTAGTGCACTGGCGCCCCATCTCGCCTATCTCACTACCCTAACGCTGCTTGATCTCCAACATAATGTTATCGGAGCTGACGGTGCTCGAGCTGTCAGACCAGTTCTCGGCACCCTCACCTCCCTGCAGTATCTAGACCTCAGTCAAAGTTGCATCACAGCTGACGGTTTCGAATCTATATCCCTCATCCTCGGCCGCATGACCTCCCTGCAGCATCTGGACCTGTCCCGATGGGCGACAGTGGTGTGGAGGCTCTGGGGCCCCATCTCGCCATGCTCACGTCCCTCCAGCATCTAGCCCTGTATGATTATGATATTGGTGCCAGTGGTGTGGAGACTCTGGGGCCCCATCTCGCTTGCCTCGCCTCCCTGACATATCGCGATGTCAGCGAGAATGGTTGGGATGACAACAGCGTGATGGCTCTGGGCACCATCCTGAGACACCTCACCGCTCTCCAGCACTTTTGTATACGAGCGAGTAAGATTTCGGAGGCAGCTTTCAGAGCTCTGGGGCCGTGTCTCGCATCCGTATCTTCGCTGGTTAACCTCAGCCTAGTAGGCAACAGTTTGAATCATGGCGGCGCCACCGCTCTTGGGCCCCATCTCGCCAGCCTCAAATCATTGCAGCGACTAAACCTCGCTGGCAATGCCATCGGCGCACAGGGTGCCGCTGCCCTGGGGCCGCATCTCGCCCACCTGAACTCCCTGCAGGCCCTGATTCTCTGTCAACATGCTATTGCTGATGAGGGCGCCAGAAGTCTGGGCCCGCACATCGCCAACCTGACCTCCCTGCAGTATCTTAACCTCAAGGGAAACGCTATAAGTTGTGATGGGGTCGCAGGTCTGAGCTGTCATCTAGCAGGCCCCAACCTCGCCTCCCTGAAAGACGTGGACCTCTACACAAAAGAAAAGCGTGATGACGGCGCAGTGGCGCTCGTGCGCAACCTCAGCCAACTTGTTCACCTACAGGTGCTAGCGGTAGATGGATTTACCATCAAAGATGAGGGTGCAAGATTGATATTTCCACACCTCGCCAGGCTACCCTCCCTTCGCAGATTTTCTCTTCATTGTGGTTGGCTTAGTGAGGAGTGTCACGAAAGTATCTAGTCACAGCTGCCAGGAATGCTCGTGGATTATGGTTGTCCCTGTGTAAGTTTGGGTCATGCATGCAGACGGCCACAGATTAATCTTGCGAGCGAAAAGTGTGTACTCGACTAAGGTTGCAGTGGGTCCATTGTACCACCTGCGTTGGGTTGGCCACCTGACCCCTTGATGTTGACGATGTCTTGATCTTTGAAGGCGAAGTTCAATAGTGACATCGAGTGTTCATGCGTAGGGTTAGAGACTCTGCCTTTGTCCCAGTGATTTTAGTGTTCAGATGTACCAACGAGCATCAATGTAGCAACCTGAGCTTCGTGCATATGTATCTGCACTAGACATGAGATGGTGTCACCGTGATCGATGTTGACGTTGCAGCGTGTTGGTGGGTGCGATTTAATATTTCTAGGTACCTGTAGGGGTGGTGTTTCCAGTTGTGAAGGTTCCATAGATGATGATAGATGATGACGCGTCACAGTAGCAAGCAAAGTGCATAGGTGTAGGCGCATTTGCTTTCCTTTGGGCTTGTCCCTCAGCCGTAAAGACTTCATGACCGCATCCGTTCCATGTGGTGTAAAGTTACAGGCTGAACTCCATAGCATGGCTCATGTACCAGCAAATCATCGCATGCCAACTTAGCTCGACCTTGCACTAATGACACAGGACATGCCACTACCGAAGCAACGACAGGGAATCAAGCTAGCCTCTCTACCCACATGGTGCATCAAGCCATGACACTTGAGTATAAGGACTGACTCCGGGGGGGTTACAAGCAGTGATTTTGTCGTTGCTAGTACACCATCATGTGGCTCTTACAATGATAGTGCCGAACGTTAATTAGCCAAATCGATAGCGACTCAGTGCACAATCACAAAACGTGCATAGCCTGCGCTGCATCTCCAACATGGCAACACACACACACACACACACACACACACACACACACACACACACACACACACACACACACACACACACACACAC
>JAUMHD010030238.1:0-25225 GCA_032359135.1 Ulvella scutata | reverse complement strand
GGTTGCTACCTGCGGGCGGGTCCCCCCCCCCCCCCCCACCACACACCCTCCTCCTCCCCCCCGCCCCCCCGCACGTAGTCCGCTCTTTTGTCCACCATTCGAAGTCGCCCACAGACTCTCTGACTCCTCCGGCGCCGCATGCCTGCGGCCCCCGTCCTACATCCAGTGCCTCCCTCCACCCCCGCTGTGGCCAGCCCTAAGCCAAATAGCTGTCCTCCGTTCGTGCTCTCTCCACATTTGGTCCGTTTCCCGCGGCTGTTGCTTATTCTGCCCCTCCAGCAGGTCCCTCTTCTGTCCAGCATTCCCCTGTGTCCTTCTCATTTTATTCTCTTCTTACAATTCTGTAAGAAGACGCCCCCTGCTGTCCTCATCATGTCAGAATACAGCAGAAATACAACACACACCGGCTCACAAAGCCAGACTTTTTACAAACCGGAATGGTAATGAACCGGAACAGCAAGGTTAGACCCACACGCCACAGAGAAACAATACCAAGCCAGAGACACGGCAAGACAGTACAGATCAAAGCTGAAGACCTGGCACAGCGAAAACGGTCACCGTGTCTCAATACTGTAGCGATAGGCTCTAAAAAGCACACTGCACGATTACCCCTGGTCCACTGTGCTTCACCCATCCTGTAACGTCTGCGAGCGCAGCTGAGGGTCGCGCAGCACGTCACTGCAGGCACGCTGGAAGGCTGCCATGGAGGGCCGCGCGAGAGGGTCGCGGTGTAGAAGCTTCAGGATGGCACCGCGGAAGTGTCCGAGCTTCCGCAGTAGTCTTGGGGCAGTTGCCGGGTCCTCCCAGGGGGCTTGTCCCCACAGAATTTTCCCGGTTATCTGCAGGTTGGTGAAAACATCAGTGTTTTATTGCTGCAATCCTGCAGTCAATCACATAGGATGGTGGTATTTGCGCAGGAGGTTTCGGATATTTGTGCAGTGTATTTGCAGTGATACAGTTGTAGCCTGAAACCAGTTTTGCTGACCGGTGTGACCTGTACCGCCAGTGTATGACTTTGGTATCAGTCCAGATTTGGAGAATACAGATTGAAAGTACACCGGCAATGATGAAGGCATCCGCAATGCATGGGTATAGTTAAGGGATGGTGAGAGACTAATAATGTCAGCCAAATGTCTGAAAGCATCATATTTGGGGGCAGAACATGCAAAACTTCATGCTTTTCCGGAGCGCCAGGACAGAAAACAAATACATTGAGCTGACACTGGGTGACAAGTTGTTAATATCGATACCCCTTGCTTCGATCAGTGAAGAACACGCGACACGGTCAGAGCAGATGATAACTGCTGGAAGCAGGGGGAGTTACGAGATCATTACGTAAGGTTAGTTGTCGAATTCTCACCTGCTGCTTGGTGCAGGACATGTGGTCCCACACAGGCCGCCCACTGAACAGCTCAAGTGCGAGAATGCCCACGGACCATGCATCTAACGCCTCTTGCGCAACAAGGCAGCCTTGCTCTGCAGAGCACTAACGATGGGTGAGTAGCATGGCCCTGTACACAATTGTACTGCAAACATCTTGTAACCAAGAATGGATGATGTGAGTGAATGCGTGGTGATGTGCCGCGGAAGCTTCTCGGGAAGAAACTTCAGCCGCTTTCTTTGCTATCAGAGCAAGAGAGTGATTACATCGACAAGGGCGCCGGGCATGCACAGAAGCATATGCACTTACCAACTAGAATGACCTAAGCAAGAAAGTTGGCTACAATCATGTACCCATGATCCACTTTGCGACTACCAAGCTTCGGATAATGTATAAAAAAGAGGCATGCATGCACTCTACTTAGCTCAGGGGGAGTTCGTATTGAACCTTGGGCGTGGAGCAGTTGTTTCTTACATGCATGCGATTGATCATGCAGGCGATTGCATGCATGGTGTTCTACTAAGAGCCCCCTTCTGTTGCAACCCAGAGCAGGTAGCTGAATACATGGCAGAGATTTGTTGCACTTGCTCTATCCCCCGCGCCCTATGATGTTACTGATGCCACTAGGAGAAAAAAAAAACGAAGAGTCTGCACCTGCGAGGAACACCACGAGAACTTCTGGCGGGGCATAAAACAGGCTGAAACCCGAGACTGCAATAGTGCCGGTTTTGGTCGCACACCCGAAATCGATGAGGGTCCAGCGGTTTTTGCGGGGCAGCCACATGATGTTGCCGGGCTTGATGTCCCGGTGCACGTAGCCTGCCGCATGGAGGTCCTTTAGTCTCTCCGCTACATGCATGAGCACCTGCACGCACGGTGTGAATTCGCAGTGTGAACACGAAGGTATTCCTCACCGGGAGATGGAACATCCTGAGGTCAGTGGCGGGCAGTAACGTCCCAATTTGGTCGCACTGGTGCCGTTGTCGTAGTTCAAGTGAAGCAGTACATCTGTTGCGTTTTGGGTTCGTTCCAAAAGACTGCTGATCTGGCATGTGATTATCTTTTAAACCGGCAAGGTATTGAATATGCATGAGAGCCAGTTTCAACCTAGCGGCCACATATCCCGGACACTTTGCCGACACTGCACCAAATGAAGCAAAAAACAGCGTCTCTAGAACCAGTGCAATACTTAGATACGTTTTCGTCCAGCGTTGCTATGCAGTTGACAAATGCTTTCTTATATGGGTGCATGTATGACGTGTCATAAGCCACGCGCATGTTGTAGCAACTTTCACCATGTTGCAGGTCTGCGCGAAGGCTGCAGTTTGGCTTATTGCATTCCTTGTTGAATTTTGAGTGCTGTACCAACTATATTCCAGGCTTCGCGCAAACCGGCAACATGGACTCCCAAATCCATATGCATGTGTGACCGCTAGGATGAGACTGACTCATTAACCCTAATATAGTACTCAACTGCACACTGCCATAACCATGCTAGTGTGCAGTTGAGTTGGTGTGCATACATGTTGGTGTCTTAGGTGTTTTGCCGTCAGCGTTTGTTGCATTTGCTCTCCCCCCCGCGTCCTGTCGATGTAATCACCATAACCATGCTACATAACGACAAGGTTTGTTATGTAGGTGGTACGTAATCCTACGCAATCCAGCGGTGCGCACCTGGAGGCCGTTGACGAAGTCGACGCCCTCCTCACTACGTGCCACCCACTTGTCCAGCGCCTCGCCCTGCTCCATCACAATGCATGGCGGCAATGCATTACATCGCTTGTCCGTGCACACGTCACCCTTTTCAGGGTCGATGATGTTGCGACATTCCGGAAGGAAGCGTCCGAGCGGCTGCGACGGGTCCTCGTACAGCATCGCCTCCTGCTCGAATGCATGACGCGATACGAAGAACTTCACTGCGAACCTCTCACCAGTGATCACGTCTTCTGTGATCTGTACAATCGACTGCCCTGCACGCACACGACGTGAACGTCATTCGGTAAGGACAACATCTGACTGCTTACTGTGCGAAAAGTAACACAAACCAATAGAGCAAGAACAGCCAGGGACATGAACGCAGACTCACTTCGGGATACTTCCCGACGAAACGGTATATCGGGATCAGATACATCGGATAAACTTCTGGAAATTTCCATTCTTACGTGAGTACGCGATGGTATTGGAGTTGACGAGATGTTGCAAGACTTCATCGAGCTGGTGTAAGATGGTTCCCTGATTCGGTTCGAACAGTGGAAGCACCTTGCAGGAGCTAAATGTACCAAAGTACAGTATTCACCGAACTTGTTCACAATTTGGTCTTGCTGCACAGATGAAGTGTAACGATTCCACAAAGCTGTTTGCACACACCCTGGCAGCTCGAACTCTCACTCAGTTCAGCCGAGTTCTTAAGAATAAATAGAAAAGAAAAGAAACGGAATATTCAAGCTGCACCTCCCGAAAGCCGCTTGTCGATGCCAGGCATGAACTTCAGGCACCCGAGCAGCTTCGAGTCATGCATGGAGTCCAGCTGGTACTCCAGAAAAGTCTTGCGCTTGGTGGTGGAGGAGCGGGTGCTAGGCATGCTGGGCCTGTTGGTGCCGGTCAGCGACATAGTGGTTAGAGGGTCGCCGCTCATGCGTGTGCTGCGCGAGTCGCCCAGTTGAGTCGACCGCGTGGTGCCCTGGATGCCACTTTCTAGCAGCAGAGGAATGTCAAGCTCCTGTTGTTCACTTGAGCCTGGGTATTTCTGCATGCATGCATGCCACCGGTCACAAGTGCCAATTGCGGCTCCTGGAAACGAATGCAGAATTACATGGCGTGGTGCCCACGAAAGCTGAAGTCCTGTGCGATTTCCCCATAGATAGTCATGTTCAAACACTTGGGCGATCCAGGTTCAGGTAGGCAAGTTGAAAGGTTTCGCAGGGTGCGCACTGCAGAGCACAAGTGTGTGTGTGTGGAGGTCGCGGACGAGGTGGGGGATGGGGACGGCGATGAAGATGGGGACGAGGTGGAGATGTGTACAGGGTGGGGGGGGGGGGGGGGACGGGGACAGGGACAGGGTGGGGGGGGAGGCGCACTGGAGCAGTGAGTCTGTATGAAGTCTGGGACGTGGCCCCGCTGCCGGCGTGGCCGTTGGAATCGGTAGATTCTGTCGCATTCTTGCCGGTGTGAAGCAGATCCTGTATGCATTATCTATTTGCTTCCAGAATCGCGTGCTCTTGTGCCTGTTCGTTCCGACGGCCTTGGCTCCCACCGCACAACACCACAACGCAACACAGTGACAGAAGTCAAGCAGAGCTGCTCGTTTCGAACCATGATTACGTCATCTGGCTGAATGTTTGACTTGCAGATTGACTTTGAACAGTTGTCAGCTGGATAGCCTTACCAAACAGCATGCGGAATCCTCGCACCATTTGTTGCGACATAGACATATCAAGGATGCCATCAATACGAAGTATGCACACCTTTGTAGAAGGTTCTGAAATGCTCTTCCTCTTCTGACGTGACTTGCGCCTGTACCACAGGAGACCCGCCACAAGCATCAAGACTGCAAGCACTGTAATCGCGCATACTATGGTGGCCAGGAGTGGCACGCTTAGCACTTTGCTGTCGGAATTATCACCTGCATTGATCACCAGTGTCGCTTAGTTACATAGAACAATTCTCAATATTTGGGGCTATTTTTTGGGTGTGCGCCCTAACAAATTAAGCGATACTGGTGATCACTGATCAGCTGTAGACACTTTACACTGCAATGTAATGTTCAGCGCTGCTGAGGCTATGGATTATGGAGCTTCGTGAAGAAAATTATCATTCAGATACCGAGGTGGTGATGTCCTCTATTCACCAAATTTCCGGTTCGTTTTGCTTCCACTAGGATTTCAGCAAGAAGGTATGATTGTGATGTCACACCTGTGCGGATAGGGGGGGTAGGGGGGGCTAGTGTTGAACGGGAGGTGGGGAGCGTCTCGAGATCGCTGGACCTGCTGGCAGCTGGGTTGGTAGGCACCGGTTGTGGCTTAGGTGCGCTCTGCACATCACTTTGCACAGTGGTGGCAGTGGTGGTTGCCGAAATGACAGCGCTGCTCACTGGGGCAGGAACTAGGGCTTTTTGTTCCATCTGCAAGGAACTGTGCGTTGATGATCTGCACTGCCGCTGTGTTTGACAGTCAAGTTGAAAAACAAATGTGATCTGCTGGCTCATTGCCTAACAATGGGAAAAGTTTGGATCTTCTCACAAAAAGTCTCCTAAAAGTTCTAAAATCCACCCCCCTTAAATTTTTTTCGCATCCACACTGCAATCCACACTTTCGACGCAAACCACGCCGCAGTCGAAACTTTCGCATCCACACTGCAACCTACAAAAACCTACAACTACACGTATAGCTCAACAGAATGGCTCATGTACCATCAGCTCAATGCATGCCAACCGACCTCGACATTCGCACAAACGACACAGGACATGCCACTACCGAATCAACGACAGGAAATCAAGCTAACCTCTCTACCCACATGGATTTTGATTTTCACCAAGCCATGAATTTTGAGTATAGTGACTGACTCAAGTGTGGGGGAATCCACACTTGATCAAAAATGTACGCACTGAATCAAACACCGGAGCTACCTCATAACAGGGAAGTGCTTTAGGGAACTATGCAAGGCTCAGTTCACCTTCATGTCATGCTCTGTACATGTAGAAACTGAAGGACTTCATGATCAGTACATGTAGAAACTGAAGGTCTTCATGATCAGTACATGTAGAAACTGAAGGCCTTCATGATCAGGACATGTAGAAACTGAAGACCTTCATGATCAGTACATGTAGAAACTGGCAGCCTTCATGATCAGTACATGTAGAAACTGAAGGCCTTCATGATCAGGACATGTAGAAACTGGCAGCCAGGCTGCGCACCTCCTCTCTCATTGCAACAGTCTTTCCGGCCATCCAACGCACAAACGTTCGTGGCAGATCCTCATACGGTTGAGTGAAGCCCCTGCCGGTGCCCCCCACAACTTCCTGGGCATCCAGTGTGAAGAATCCTGTGGCTGTGGTGGCATCTGAGTAGCTGTGGTATCTCCAGTTGCAGCACGCCTCGTCTTCGATTATTCTGTCCACGCGCACTGCTGCAAGACACTTGGGGAAGGAGATGATGAGTTGAACTTGCTGTGCCGAGTCGTTGTCGGGGCGTCATGCATCAGATGTCATGTATCAGCTGTCATGCATCAGCCGTCATGTAAGAATGGTTCAAAAGTTTTGAGATCACCAGCGATGCGCTACGAGGCGCACCCTGATCAGTGCTCACCAGTGTCACGTACTTTGTCACGGCAGGCACGTTAAAGAAAGCCCCAAGTATTCAGCACTGTTCTATCTAACGAAGCGAAACTGGTGATTATTGCCGATTACGTAGTTCCAAAGTGGTTACAGGGGGGTCAGAATGCAAAACCCATCGTTCACCCGACAGTTTACGCTGTAGTTCACACGAAAGTTCACACCGTAGTTTTCACAATACAGATCGTTCTCACTGTGAAGTTCACACTGTGCATTTGCAGCGTTCACACTACAGTTCACACCAAATTTCATACCGCAGACCAGGTCATTGCAATACGCAACGTGCAGCAGCAACCAAAAAAGTTCTAGGAGTGCTGTTCTAGGATTGATGGTCGCACACCTGCGTCACAAATGCCAATGAGGCCGTGGTGTTGCCCGAGGGCGCGTGAGCCCTGGAAGCCACTATGCTTCACCACGCTGTCATGCTCTAGGATCATCACAACGCTCTGATTGTCCGGGGGCATAAAGTTGATCACGCTGCTATCTGCAGCAGCGCGAGTTTGTGGACCTTCTGAATGCATAAATGATGGCGCCGGGGCGTGAGAAACAAAGTTAAAGCAAGAAACGTTGTCTCGGATCCTGAGTCTGGGCGCCAACAAAATTGATGTGTAAACTTACAGGCGTAAGTGCACAGAATGGCCCATGTAGCAGCAAATCATCGCATAACAGCTTAGCTCGACCGCGCATAAAGGACGCGGGACATGCCATTACCGAAGCAACGATAGGGAATCAGGCTAACCTACTATCAATTAGGCTCTAGGGGTGACGGCATGTTATTCAACCAACATCGCTGTCAACTGAGATGAAAAAACCTGTTGGTCCTGCAAGGTGTATTTCGGTCGCGCAAGCAGTTCTTACATTCTAAAGCCAATAGAAAGGCCTCAAATAGCTCGCTAAACTATACCTGATCAAGTATCTGGAACTATCTGTACCAGCCATCTTCACAGGTTGGTGTATGCGTATGTGCTTGAGTTGTTGGTGCGTTGTGCGAGCCTCACACCTTCAACAAACAAATGATCAGCCGCCCATATAGCACCGACTGTCGGTGCAGTGGCTACAGGGGTGCCGTTCAGATGATGTGTCACCGCCTGCAGGGTCACGCTACTCAGCCACAGGATGCGGTTGGCCCACACCACCGCCTCAGTCCCCGTGCCCTGATCGAAGGCAGAGGCCACAAGGTAGATGCTGTCCAGCCACAGTGGCTGCCTAACTGCATGCAATTACGTAACTAAGAGATTGAACAAGAACGCTGACATAATGACATGAGGCTACAAGCGATGTCACGTAAAGGCACGTCGGCTGGGTTTCGTCAGGATTCATTTGCTACCCGAAACATGCAGTCATATCCTGACTGGACGCTTTTGGTGCAAGCACGAAACTGAATAGGGTGTTAACCACGAAACTGAATAGCAGCAGGACAAGGTGCACGCAATTTGCAACCTGAAAACAAAGTACAAGTTGCATATGGCATCTGAATTGAGCAAGAAGCATAAGTTCTCAGAGACTGGTGTGTTCAGAGACTGGGGTGTTCAGAGACTGGTGTATAGGGACTTGAATTCGATTGTGCAAGGACAGATGCGGGGATCCCACCCATCCAAGAGGTCTTTGTCATAGCAGAGATAGCACATGCACATGGAGCAATAACAGTATGAGCGCGTGTCAACTGATCTGCCACGGGCCGCGCCAGCAACTCGGTATGGGACCGGGATGTTCCTTCGACCCGGTATGGGGCGCGGCGCAACTTCAATCAAGATTCGAGCTGTCTATGGCATCTTAAAGCCATGCGAAGCATGCATACACTTCATGCGTGATATCTTCAAGGCGCAGGATCATCTCACCTCGCATGTGGGTGGCCTGAAGGTGGTACCTATCGGGCAGTGCATAGAGCGCGGCCGTCCGGTTATGCATGCCCTCCATGGATATGTGCAGCAGGCACTGTGTACCATACAGTGGAGCTTCGGACGTCAGATGTGTCAAGCTTGATGGCACAGGCTCAGAACAGTTTCCCTGAAGAACCAGGAACACCTGTTAAGTGCAAGGTACCTGTGGAAGGTACGACATTGACAAGGTTTTGAATTTAGAGCAGCTGTCCACCCGTAAAAAGCTGAGTTTCAGTGACTGAGTTTCGGACACACGTGCTTCAGTTCAAGAGTGCGAACACAGATGATATTTTTTCTGCATGGAGTGTTGCTTGAACGATTTGTGCGTGTAAGTGTTCTGTCAGATTCAAGCGAATGAAGGAGAAAGAGATTGCACAATTGCTGGCAGACCAACCTATGTTGTTTGTTACACGGTTCGACACACGGTAGCTGCTTTTGCAAACCGGAAAGGTAGTAAATAGGCATGAACCCAAGTAGCCAAAAGCAGCTAACACAAAACATCCATCACTTCACTCGAATGGCACAACAGCACCATCACGAAAGTCTTTCCCAGCACGGTAGCTGCTACTAACGAGTGCTCCGGTCTCTGAATGCATAGCTATCGAAACGTGCATGAACTTCCATTGTGAAAGCTGTCACGTGAAACGATACTTGTATCATGTTACAATCAGCGTTTATGGCTACTTGAGGAAACAGCGCGGACAGTATGAAGCACATTAACTTCCAGAGTTTCAGTTGTCAAAAGATCGAGCTAATAGGGAACTTGGCTGCAAGCTACATGGCGTGATTAATCGCACATGAATGGTTTTGGTACCTTCAGCCACCTGCACCAGCCCGCTGACTGACAACTCGAAAGGAGAGTCATTTCCCAAGACACCAGCAGGCACTGTGGCAGCTGCACTGAGGGTGGCAGCCTCCACATTGCTTGCGGTGTCGTTAGAACCCACCACAGGCTGCTCATTTGCAAGATCCTGAAGGGAGATGTGCTTCTGGAGCTGAATATGTGGTACATGTTGTGCGAGGGCCAATAGGAACTCTTCTGCAGTCTCCACCTTGACAACCTCTGGGGGAGAAACATGTAGTGCATCTTTGCTACCTGAAGTGGATCCTGGGGGGGCAGGAGATGCTTCAGAAGCCTGGGTGGTTCCGATGGTGGGTATGGAGGCCTGCTGCTGGTGCTTTGTTGGATGTTTGCGGCCACTGGGGCCTAGAGGTTGTGCCATAGAAGATATTTGTGGCCTGCACAGATACTATGATATGTTTCAGTATCCTAGCGTGCATTTGGGCAGGGAAAATATGTGTATTCTTTTGAAGGTGATCGGGAATCAGTGAACAAGACTGAAAGGAAGTGAATTGGTACTCTCTCTCTGGGATGATCTATGGCACATGGATGTTTCATATACCGACGTGAATGAGTGACTGAATGTGCTGGGCGGTATGGCAACAATTTTTAATAGGTCTGTACTCGATGATACCTGCTTGTGTGTGCATCCATTCCTTTTACTCCACTGTGCCCAGGAACAGTCTCGGGTCACTATCCAACACTGTCAATTATTACTCATATTATGTACTATGTCACTGTGATATCGCTGAAGTGTGTACGTTGAGACCTTCAGTCTACACTTGCATTCGGCTGGGGCTGTTCCAATACCCACAGCAGCCTAGAAGAACGGGACGATAGGCACTGAATTGATACAAGAATTCCGCAAGAATGAGCTTCCTTGAAGGTTTCCTCGAAGTTGTTTCAGCTCGTCCCTGAAACGATGCAGCAGCGTGTAGTACAGCAGCTGAGACCTGCAGCGATAGATTATGCATTCTGGAAGTTATTGTGTGACATATACTATTCCTATGCTGTGCTATAAGTTGTATCCGGAATGTGAGTGCGCCACAGGATGTTTTTGCATGGTCAGTGTGAGAGGCTGCTGAAGCTCCCTTTGGACCAGCGGCAGTGAGTCAACATAGTATACCATAATCCGATCAGAAGCAAGCAATTCAGATCGAGAGCCACCTGTGATGTGTTTAGGTAGCGACGAATTGTCATAGATGTGCACAAGAATTCGAAGCATACGCGGCGTAGTACTTTGATTGGACGCGACAAAAGCATGTCCCACACCTTTCAGGACCCACGTGTTTGAACTGAAGTCGCCAAATACGCAGCTGTCATGGAGCGCAGGCCTGTGTGCAAGTCCTCAAGAATGAGACATGCTTGACGCCAGCTGTGCACGCTGTCCTTGATATCGATCTGCAGCTTCGTGTTTAGGACACTGATCAAGCTTCAACTCGTCGTGCTTCAGAACAGAATGCCATCATCGTGCCCACCTTGCGGTGGCGACACACGCAACATCCACTGTGCGTCTATTTCGGGATCACCAACCTTGGGACAACAGTTGGAAAGGGCTATGTACAAAGTCGCCTGCAGCATCACCAGTCAAGTGATAAGATCGTCCAGTCAAGTACAATGAACACAGAAGGTAGTGGCGCGTATGTAAGCAGCGTGTCTACACAGGTTCACTGTCACTGCGGTTTTGTTCGCAATGTTAGTCACGTGCAGTCCAGCGCGCATGCGGGCACCGTCACCACAACTGGATAGTGGTGCTCCTACTCCCCTCTGGACGTACTTTCATCAACTTGTTGAAGAGGAATTATGCTTCATGCCCGCATCGCTGTCAATGTGTTCACTGTGATGTGTCTGACGGCGGGTTCGATCCGCCACCACAATCAATGTGCGGCGGTTGCAACTGGTGGCGGCTGGAACACATTACGTGACTGTTACCCGCTTTACATCCGCAGCGCTGCTTTAGAATGGGAAATGCATGTTTTGATTGCCGTGTGGCCTGCGAAGAGTGTGGACGGCGTGTGCAGTGCACATAGAGCGCGGGTGTACCGCAGCCCGGCACCGACAGAGCATGGGGGTGTGTTGGGTGAAATGGATGCTGGTAAGCAAAACGTTGCTGTGCTGTGGACGGGAACCACAAGGCCGCGCGAGCTTGCAACATAAACATGGAGCAAAGGTGTTGGAACTCGTTGCATCAATTGGAAATGTCGATACATTACAAATGGAAATGTTCTCTTCTATGGAGTTGTGCCTGTAACTTTACACACGTTCCAGACATTCTATGGTGGAGCACTATTGCTGCTTCTGAATTCGGTGCTCATGAAAGCCTATACCCTTTGTGTGCTACGGTGCCACGCCACTACCTTTCACCTTAGGCTCTTGTGAACAGCGCCACTGTAGATGTGCACCCACGAAACCTACTTATCCTACTTAACCACGCATGAGCTTCATGTCATGTACCCGAACTGCACAACATCCATCGCGTACTGCAGGGCAAGGTCCTGAAGGGCGGTGCCATTGAACATGCTGCGCACACTCTCCAGCTCGCATGAATTTTGAACTTTTCCAGTGTCAGCGGTGCCGTGACCATTCGGGTTGTCCACCTCTTCCACTGAGAAAGAGGTTCCCGCGTGCTTGTTAATCTCCCTCACCACCTGTAGCCACATGCTTGGGTCAACCCTTGTGAGCAAACTTCCAGTTCTTCACAAGGTTTCAGTGCCATGCGATAAGTTGCTGGTACATAAGCCATCGTTTGGAGTTCTGCCTGTAAATTTACTCACAGGTTTTCTGTACATCCCGCAGCTAACGATCAAGCGCCGCATGTAGCTCTATTGAAAAAGTTGTGAAAAAGGCATGTTAGCACCGACAGCCAGAAACACTGGCAGAAAAAAAGGAAAACAGGTGATTTTGCAAGATACAACTGATCACTGCTCTACGCCAAAGCAACGCCAACCTGCAACACGATAGTAATGGCCACGTACACGATGCGGCGCAGGTCCCAAATGCATGAATTCTCAATCCGTGACAGGGATTTCAATGTCTTGCATGTCGAAAAATGCGATTCGAAATGCTTTCGAAATGCACAACCGCTTCAAGATGGAAATATCTGGAACGATCCATCCAGGCTCAGTGTGAAGGGGGGCGGGGGGGGTGCGGTGGGGGAGGGACTGGGGGGGGGCGGGACAGGAGGCCGCACCGCCTTCCAGTCTTCGTTGATGCTTTCGGTGGCGCCGATGAAGTTCACCATGCTCTCCCCCCCAGGCAGGAACACGCAGTGGCTCTGGTCGGAGATGTGGACGTCCAGGAACTCTGGCTTCCAGCGCTGCAGGGGTACGATGTACGTGCAGCAGGCCTCCCCCTCACACAGCTCCCTCATCGCGTTGCTGTCCTTGGCAAACTCCTGCACCACATGTACAGACTCCTAAGCACAACAGTCGATCGGAGAAATTTGATACGTGGCAACAACAATGTGGAAAGAGGAATATCATCCAAAAACTCAAATTGGGTGGATGCGAAGAACTCGCTCATTAGCTGACTCCCTATTGAACTGAAGATGTGAACTCCCACTTCAATTTAGGCTGCGAAAAACGCCTGTTAGGGATGCGACCAGCATCCCTTCAGGCAAGCAATGACTCAGACCATACTGTCGAGTGTGGGAACAACTGTCGGGGTGATAACGGTTGTCTGGATCACAAACATCTGCAACTCTACAGCTTCTTGGGCACCATGCCATGCACATGCCTAAGAGGCACCGGTGTGAAGCGCACCGCGAAAGGCAGGCCGCAGTGGTCACCTACCTCAGTGCCATCTATCCCTTCTCTCCTGAATATACAGTGGAGTCACGTTAACTCGTACCCCTATGTGAACCAAAACAACAATCGGGTTAGCACGAGTACGAGTTATCGTGGTACGAGTTATCGTGACTACACTGTACAGAGATTGTGCTCCAGTGGGGTGCTCAATAGGACATTAGCATACAGCTAATGCTTTTCATGTACATGTACCCCTTGATCGAGGTTGTGCCTTCAAGGAATCCTACAATACAAGTGGATGAATTCCACAATTGCTTCTGTCACAACATGTTCATTCCATACGTGCACGAGTTCTCTGAGCAAGCAAGGGAGCTGCGGTGTTCACTGCATTTCACTGTGACTGTGCTGTGGAACACAGCCACAGTGAAAAGAGTGGAAAGTGGCAGGCATAACTCCATAGAATGGCTTATTTCATCAATAGTAAGAACATATGATGATGCACATGCACGCATCATGGCTGCATACACAACAGGATAAACATGAGCTGTGGCAACAAGGATGCAAGCACAATGCTGTATAAGCTTTGCAGCAGCGCACTTGAACAAGTAGTTGGTTTCAAACATCTTCCAGGCGCTCAGCATACGCGTCCAGGGGTTCCGTACGAAGGTGAACACAAAGTAACTCCTCCACTTCTCCTCCAGGTTCTCAATGTCATCAAAGCTCGTGATTATTCGCAACTCTTCAGGCTCGCATTCGTCCCTCCAGCTCTCCCCCAGCCCGCAGAGCTGCGTTTTGATGGCCTTGAGCACAGCTGTGCTGGAGCTCTTAGGCTGCCGGATGAACATGAACTGCCATTTCTCACTGATGAACACCTGTACGACCGCTTTGCCTCAGAGCCTAGCAGCTGCTGCGGTGCTGGATTGCCCTTTGCCTTCACATCATGTACATTGAGGCATTACATGTACGTTGACAATGGAATCGAACAGTGCTGCAGTGCTCCATTAACAACAAGGTACAAACCAGAATCAGGTGCTGTACTGCACGAGAATCTTGATGGTGACGTTTATGGGTCCCGTCATGTATCATTAAGCAGTCCAGGGACCCTGGAACTGCAGAAGAGAGCTTTGCTTCCTTGATGTCTGGTTTTGCTCAGTGAGCACCGATGCTCGACAGAACTAACATTCGAGACAGTGAAATCGTTGGTTGTCGTAACTATTTCTTAGGTACGTGGTCGGACAATTGAGGCGCCACTTGTGAGAGTGCTAGCGCTACAAGTACGTGTACTGTTGAGCGTAAGAGCTCAACTAAGATGTGCACCAGACAGGAAGACGTATTGTTTCGTTGTACCGAGAACAGGAGGAAGCATGTTCGGGGTGGTGCTCCTTGACTGATGTGCTGAGTATCCCGGGATAGCAGTGCAACGCAGCCCAGAAGTCAGTAAGTCATTTCTGCTTGTTTTGCAATCTCTGCCCTCCTCGTTCACAAATACCATTCACCAAACGAAATGATCTTGTCAACAGGTGCTCTCTGGTGGTGGAAGCACTGCATCAGAGGGTGTGTACTAAACACGCACCCAAATCACCGCCGTGTCACTTGTCACTTGAATCCACCCAACTGAGCAGTGTACAGAAACATCGGACGACAAAGAGGAGCGCAGGAGAAAAGAAGCTGCGCAGTACGGTGCATGTCAGATTCCGTGTTCAAGAGGCACACATCAAGAGTCAGCACCGTCCATGGCCATCGACACGGCAGGGGCTCACCTGACAACCATCATAAACGGGTAGTTTCTCGTTTACGTAAATGTCTGCATCGTTTCTCTGAAGTCTGAGAGTGGGTGACTGCGTGCCCAAGGCAACCTTTGGCAAGGAGCCTTTCCGCTTAGGATGTGAGCACAGCAGCTCCTGCTGCCAAGACGGGCTCCATCGCAGCTCCACTAGACGTCGCGCAAAAAGACTTGCAGACACATATTCTGAGGGATGATCTTCGAATACTAGGTGCCGGGATGCATCAGTGGGCAGCGACTGCGATGCGGACGTTCCGCACACAGCCGCAGCAGCGAGGACTAGCGCAAGCAGAAGTATAGACATCACTGCAAGACAAGTCTATGGAATTCAAGTTTCATTAGTGCATGATTGGTGATCTGAGCCGTGCGCTAGGCCTGTGTTTCGAACAATTTTCGTCTGCGTCTGCAGGTGGGCAAATCGCAAGTAAATGTGTCCCTGATGCGCTATTATGCCCGCATAGGTATGTGGTCATACGGTTCAGTTAATTTGGAGACCACATGGCCAGTCAAGGCTGTGGGATGCATCCAACCGTCAACTGTGGCAGTTATGGAGATCTATACTGATGGGCCAGAAGCCGGAACCCAGCTCAATACGTCTCTGGAAGTTGATATCAATTCACGACCTGTCTGTTCCTTGCAGTCTTGCATCGAAAAACTGCGAGGTCCATACAGTTTAACGCGTTGGATGTCTATCTCAGAGATCTGTCACACACCATTCACGCAGGAGAAACCTAAAACCTGGCAGACAACAATATATTTGTAAGGTATGTGGGATGACCGCGAAGTGCAGGCAGCAGAACGGGACATCTTGCATCCTGGAAGTGGGAAAATATATATGCAACATAAATGCAAGGTACGCCCTGGGCTTCAGCCTGGCCTCTCACATGAAGCACAGCTGCAAGAATCGACGTTCACAGAGAGCATCCAGGATAGATCACTCATTAGTGGGCGCTGCCAAGAGTTGTGGCAAGAGGCCGCCTCTAGACACTCCATATGGACAGGCATCCAAAATACCACTCGCACACCCGGCCACATTTTACATCATACACTTGATGTGTGATTTCTCCCCTCGTTTGTCGATGTAACTATAGGTGATTGTACTTTCAGAACGCAATCTTCCATCTGACAGCATCGATTCCTGTATTTGCGAGATGACATTGAAAGGCCTACAGGAATGCGAGAAGGATGCCATAGTTCCACCGCTTTGTTTCATGCATCTGTACCAACATCAGACCTCCACAAAGCCTTAGAGTACAAGCTAGGTCAGCTGCACGAGCAGAAGCCCTACTTATTGCACCATGCACGCATGAGCTTCATGTCATGTACCCGAACTGCACGACGTCCATCGCGTACTGCAGGGCAAGGTCCTGAAGGGTGGTGCCATTGAACATGCTGCGCACACTCTCCAGCTCACATGAATTCTGAACGTTTCCAGTTTCAGCCGTGCCATGACCATTCGGGTTGTCCAACTCTTTTGCGGAGAAAGCGGTGCCCGCGCGGCTGTTGATCTCCCTCACCACCTGTAGCCATATGTTGAGGTCAATACTACAGGACAGCCAATATGCATGCTGTGTACCCTTTCACGCTTAGAGAAGTTGAGGTTGCACGCAACTCCTCCCGGCCCACTTGACATATCAACGTAATCAGGAACCAATTTGCGGAAGGTTAACATCCAGATTTTGCGCGTTTGCGTGCTGTTAGTGCCCTGTTCCACCACTTGCGCCATAACCTGGCAAACCATTCAGAAGTGTCCTGTGGATCGACGCCAAACATCCACGCACCAGGTACTTCATATGTATCACAACCATAATGGCTGGGTTGGGTGATTGTTATTTCTGTTAGCGACGGACTGGTCAAGCTGCACTCCCATCTCATGTGCAGCTCGCCCCTGTCAGCTGGCCAGCCTAACTATCCCGATAAAGCAAAGAGAAACGTTTAAATATTCGATTCATAGAAGGTCTTGTGTTTATCATCTTCTCTTCGCATCCTGATGTGTTGCTGGTTTGTGGAACACAGCCATCATGTTCAGGACAGGGTCCCTCGTAACAAAAGTCGAATGTTAATCGTCCACGTTTTCAACGCTGATTTCAGAAATGCGCTCGCTGCGCGGTGAAATGGAGTGTGCGACCTTAACTTTCCTAAGTGTGAAAGTGTACACGGATTTGTAAGGCATGGATATCGGCTGTGCCGTAGTGGTCAAGCCTTGTGCCATTGAAGTCACTGCACCGCAACGCTGCCGAAGCAACATAATTACACCACCCACCAAGAAATGCCGCCTTGTCAATCCACATAAGAATGCCAACTGGAACAGTTGAAGTGGGGAGCACAGTCCTCCCCACGCGGGGGTGGCAGTGTTGCGCGGGAGCAGACGATTTTGTAGTCAGTACGCTGTCAGCAAGCGCATGGTCGGCGGATACAGAGGGAGGCAGAAGAGGAGGGGGGGGGGGGGGGACTGGAGGCCGCACCGCCTTCCAGTCGTCATCGAGGGTTTCGGTGGCGCCGATGAAGTCCACCATGCTCTCCCCCCCAGGCAGGAACACGCAGTGGCTCTGGTCGGAGATGTGCACATCCAGGAAATCTGGCTTCCAGCGCTGCAGGGGCACGATGTAAGTGCAGCAGGCCTGCGCCTCACACAGTCCCCTCATCGCGTTGCTGTCCTTTGCAAACTCCTGCACCACATGTACAGCCTCAGCACAACAGTTGCCCGGAGAGTATTGAAACGTGCCAAAAACAGAGCCCCCCCCCCGCCCCCCATCTTGCGCGACAATGCAGAGCCTAGCCAGGTACGGAGTGTCTGATGCTGGAGCCGAGGCTGTGCATGTTGGTACCAAAAACGGGAAGAACGTAGCAGCGCAACACATGGTAAGAACCAAATCTGACATGCACGCGGTGGGCTGATATAAATTTGATCTGCCCAGCACTCTATAGCATGCATGCATAAGCGTCCCAACACTCAATCATGTACATTGAGAAGTCCAGACAAGGGCATCAGCAAAGGAGAAACAAAACAGCAAAGGCTTTATGCAAAGTTGACAGAAATATGACTGAAAGCCACTTCAAAGTCACCACCAGATATTCTGCTGGCGCCCTGTGGACCATTTGAGAACCTAGCTTTGTGACTGCTGCAATACAGAATTCTGGAATCAACCATCCAGGAAAGAAAAGCTGATGAAGCAACCATCCAGGAAAGAAAAGACAATGAAGCAACCAACCATCTTGGAAGCCAGCAACCATCCTCGAAGCAATCAACCATCCTCGAAGCAATCAACCATCCTGGAAGCAACCACCCTGGAAGCAGCCAACCATCCTGGAAGCGCACCGCGAAAGGGAGGCCGCAGTGGTCGCCTACCTCAGTGCCATCTGTCCCTTCTCTCCTGCATGGAGTACTGCTCACTTTCATCCAGAGCACTTGCCAGTTGCTCGCAGTGATGCCCCAAGCAAAAAATAGTAATAGCCTCATAGGAAACCACGCCATACCCAAGATAGACTTCGGCCTTCACATCAGGCATGTTTAGTCGTCCGTTGCGTGCATAACCTAACTAGGTACACATGCACCATGTCGCTTTTCAAAATAGATACAGCAAGTCTGAAGGAGTGTTGAACATAGCCAGTGTATGTTCACGGGTCCAGTGGTTACGATAGGCTGGAACTGTTCTCCTGCAGGAAGCAAGCCCAGAGGCAGTACACTGTTACACACCGGGAAGGTTGTACACAGGAATGAACAAAAAATATGAAAGTTACTACAACAAAAAACGTTGGCTATTTGGTTTCATGCCTGTTCACTAACTTTCCGGTTTGTGAAAGGATTAGAACTAACACAAAAGATCCACCTGTTTATTTGAAGGCCACAACAGCACAGTATTGAAAGTCTGACCCAACACGTCAAGCCAAATTGAGATAGTACCGACGAAACACAATTCCAGGACCACAAGCTAGTGAAGAACTAAGAGGGGCAGCGCACTCGAACAAATAATTTGTTTCAAACATCTTCCAGGCGCTCAGCATGCGTGTCCAGGGGTTGCGCACGAATGTGAACACAAAGTAACTCCTCCACTTTTCCTCCAGATCCTCAATGTCATCATAGCTTTGAATGATTCGAAACTCCTCATGCTTACAGTTCTTATCCCAGTTCTCGCCCAGCCCGCAGAGCTGCGTTTTGATGGCCTTGAGCACCGCCGTGCTGGAGCTTTTGGGCTGCCGGATGAACATGAACTTCCACTTGTCGCTGATGAAGACCTGCACCACAACCTTGCATGACTGGCGTTGCTAACATCCCCCTTAACCACACCGCGTGCGTACTGGTCCAGCTTTTGACACAGTACTGAAATTGAGGAGCACAGCAGTACATGGCGGAACAAGGATGTACTACATGTGCGGGTGTGTACTTTTCAATCTCGGATCCGGCAAGCACAATCACAAACACAATAGGCCTAATCAGGTAACATGCCATATCCAGGAAGGGTACTGGTATGGGAGCCTGCAGATGCTAACTTGCAGGGTGAGGGTGTGATTGAAACTGCAATGTGAGCACATGCTTCAAGCGATACTTGGCTGTGCTGCACGCTCCAGTGATGATACTTGGTTAACTGAGATGTTGACGGGTTAGTTGGTGCTAGGATGATAAGAAAGCGAAGTGGATGAAACATGAGTGCTCAGACAGAGCATGCAGTGTCTCTTCTTATAGAATAATGCAACTATTCCACACTTACGAAGGATACACACCATATCCATTCAATTATATCGTAACTGGGTCGTTGCAGCGAGCAATCTATTCCATTCCTGTTTGAGGCTACATATGTACACCCGCAAGACAGGATACTGCCCATCGTACAGTGAACAAGAAGCTTTCGCAAAAGATATGAACCATGGAAAGTTAAAATCTGGGCCAGGTTCTTCATCAAGCACTTACACAGGCTATGAATGCACTCGGCATCATTGATACGGCAGAACCTCACCTGGCATCCATCGTAAACGGGCAACTTCTCATTCACGTACATGTCTGTGCCCTGTCTCTCAAGCCTCAAAGTAGGCGACTGTGTGCCCAAGGCGACCTTCGGCAAAGGGCCTTTCCGCTTGGGATGTGAGCACAACAGCTCCTCAGGCGAAGACTGGCTCCATCGCAGCTGTACAAGATGTCGCGCCATAAGGCTTGCAGAAACGTATTCCGCTGGAGGATCTTGGAATGCAAGTTGGCGGAATGAATCAATGGGTGCCCACTGCGATGCGGACGACCCGCACACAAACGCACCAGCGAGGAATAGCGCACGTACAAGCATGGACATCACGGGAAAACAAGGTTTTGAACTTCAAGCTACATCAGGTCATGCCGTGCAACCTGAGCAGTAGGCTTAGCCTATTGCACGTTCAAACAATTGTGGCATACTGTGGCATACAGGTTTGCGGCCCTGCCTCTGGGATCTGCGCAAATAAATCTGTCACTGCCGGCTATTGATATGCTGCTTACAACGAAGTTTCGACACGCAGTTGATTATGAAATCACATGCTTAGTTCGGAATCATCATGACGTATGATGAATTTCGGTCCGTTAACGTTATTCCGCTTTATGGCAGTTACCCAGTGACCAGCACCCACTTGGAAACGCGGCCGATAATTCTTTTTCTGCACAAGGGGCAGGCTTCACTCCTGTGTGTCCATTTGAGTGCTGTGCATTCTTGTATCGCTGGACTGCGAGTTAGAGTGGACAAGCTGTGCACACTGTGAACAACGTACGCGTACGTGTGAACTCTGATCGTGAGGCATAACATACCACGAAGCCCTAGGTCAGTTGTTCGCCATTCAATCTGGTGAAGCGTCCTCGAAGAAAAAGAAAAAACACGTTTGAAAAAAAAAAACGAATTTTCTTGCTCATAGCTGCTGAGTTCAGCAGGCCTAAGTTGTGCAGCATGAAACTGCTGTATCAACTCAGCAGCATGCTACACAACAAGAAGATTATAAGATTGAAGCATGAGCATTACTAATATCGCAAACCTCTATCCTGCAGAGTGGCCCTCTGCAAAGAAGACAGCCGCAAAGCAGGACAGTCAAGTCAGCATGCTCCACCACTATTATCAGGCCCCCTCTAGACACGGTAATGGCAAACAATCCAACAGTCGACGCTTGTAGCTGGGACGCAGATAGGGCAACCAACAGTCACCCCGACACATCAAAATGTTATAAAACGAAATCACAAGGATAATTTCAATCCATCCGCATTTTTTGCGCACCACAGAACGCAAAGATTGTCCAGAAAGCAACATACATGTGCAACATGAATGTCAGTGCATGCACCACATGAACGGCGCCGCAGACCCCGAGGGTCAACAGTGCCCGTCTTCAGCTAAGCTGTGTGCATCCAAGATCTGGTATCTAGTACACAAGGTGGAAGCCAGAGACAGCAGCATGCATTTCTTAGAGTACACATGGAACCTTTCGCCTGTGTGAATGCTTGCGTTAACCCGTGCATATAAAAACGTGTATGCTTTGTGTCAAGCTTTCACCTGTGTGTTCGGCATGAGTTACGTATCAGCATGGAAGGGTCACCTCAGAGGTAGCCATTGGCAGTGCACCTGAGACTGCCCTATGGTCACCTCAATTAATCCTGAAGCGTGTGGCATTAATGCTTGCCACATGGATCATGCTAAGCATTGTCCTGGAGTCCGATGAGATCTGTATGATGAGATAGAGTATCCAGTACCTAGAAAGAGCATCGAATGATCTTGCTTCGTACGCTCTCATCGACGGCATCCCTAGCCTTCTCCATGCAGCCTTGCTTGTCCACACCTTGATGGATACTACAGAACGGCAGCAGAGCCGACACACACTATCATGGCTCCTTTGTTGCAACACTGACGGCCCAAACCACCTTCTGGGCACATGCTAGTTCAGAGCGCATGCTGGCCCATGCCACAACGCCAGCGGGTAGGTGCAGGCGCTGCGAAGTCAGCATATCCTGAATCTGTGTCATCCTTGAGTCCAAATATACGACTTCGGCTCTCCTGTCGTGGATGTGTCTTCTTTTCCCTTACGATTCTAACACGTCCCTCAGCGTTGCCTGTGATGTGACCCCGCATGGGCACAGAAGGCCATCATCCAACTTTGATCATTGTTTCGATCGTATACGTTTCTCGTGGAGTAATGGCGCGCGGTAGAGCTAGGTGGCTGCCACATGTAGCCTACCCCACATTGTTCGCAGCACTGCTTGGCGTAGCACAGGCGTTCGATCTAACTATTGTGCACTGGAACGACGTTCATGCAAGGTTCGTTTCATGTTCTTCCTTTCGTCCTCTGTGTGTACGCCAGCAGCTCTGGTTCGTGCTGAACATCCGCGCTGGTGGCATATTCGCCCAAGTGTCAGGAAGTACCAAATGCGTTCCCCACCGCGCAGATTAACGATTCGCATCATGCATCATCATATATAAGCATTAGTGTGTGGCCTCAGGCCCAGTGCAGGGGCTTGTTATCTACAGGGCGTGTGCTGGCTCGACTGACCTTGATTGCGTAGCCTGGGACCGACTCCTCGCGAGGTACCATCGCATGTTACGCACTTCAATCTCGCACTTGTATGCACTAGATTGGATGGTGCTACATAGCGAGCTATGACGCGCGTGTGCAGAATTATATCGGGCCAAGTTGGCATTCTTTCCTTCGTAGTACGTGGTGTTACAGAACGGCTGGATCCCAGTGTTGGGCTTCATTGCGCTTTGGTGCTTCTGGTCCACAGCCACATATTTTGCTCTACGTTGCAGCTGCTAGGAGTACTGCTTGAAGGTACCATAACGACGATGCTGTCACCTCTTACTGCGCGCAGGTTGCAGCATGGAACACGCACCTCAACAAACGTATTAATTGCCACCTCGATCAGCGTAGTCGTTGTGTGGCAGGGCAGACTGTCGCCTTGCAAGCCCAGCTGCACAGAATGCTTTGCTGTGGAGTTGCCCCCGATGGTATCCATACACCCATCCAACCCTATCAATGCATGAGAATTGTTGCCTCTGATCGGGAAGGGGGAAAAAGCGACGCAGTAGGAGTGCAGGGGAATCGTATTTGCAAGTGCTGTTCACAGCGAGCACCCTTGGCTTTGCTATTCGCCATTACTATCCCAGGCTGGCTAAGAGTGCAGGCAAAGGCTTCAGTAATCGTTCTGGCGTGCCATTTGAGCGAGTTGGCGGTTTGTGTGCGTTAGGTGCCTTTGGCTATAGGTGCCTTGGGATATAGGTGCCTTTGGCTATAGCTACTTCCGTTCATGCCTATTGACTGCCATACCGGTTAATGAATACCAGCACCCTTTCTCTGCTAGTTTCACTTAGTTCTAGCCTAAACGTGCAGCTGCAAGAATTCATGCAAGGGGTGTTCTACCGTTCAGTGGCCGACATTCGTGCTGTTTCGGATGTGTTCAGCAACAGTGTCATGAAAGCAGGGTGCCCATGCTCATCCGGCACTCAGAAATACATCAGAGACAGCGCAGATGTGGTGAACAGAACACCAGTGTACATGGGTACTTACAGCACGCTCTATTAGTGCGACGGTGATCTCTTATAGTAGAGAAAGCATGAGCAGGAAGGCCCCACATACTCACACATGTATCCTAGTGTCTACATGATAACCTGAGTTCCTGACCATTCTTTACCTTCAGGTGTATAAAACAGCAGTGTCTACAGCAAAACTCTGTGCGTGAACATGGAACTGTCGTGATTCCGTGTTCATGAATATAGATGACAGCATGTGTAAAGTTACAGGATAGCATGGCTCATGTACCAGAAAATCATCGCATGCCAACTTAGCTCGACCTCGCACTCATGACACAGGACATGCCACTTCCGAAGCAACGACAGGGAATCAAGCCAGCCGCCCTACCCACATGGTGCACCAAGCCATGACACTTGAGTATAGGTACTGACTCAAGCCGGGGGAATGAATATAGATACCCTGTACACAGTAGGATACATGTGTGAGTACGTTGGTCCTTCCTGCTAGTGCTCTATCTAGTATAAGAGAGTACCATCGCACTAGTAGAGTGCTCTGTAACTCTCCTTGTACAGTAGTATTCTGTCCTCTACAGGAACCACGCCAGCAACAAGAAAGACCGAGGGCTGTACGACACATCCGGTGCCAATCACTGATCACCAGCGTCGCTTGGTTAGATAGGAGAATCCTGAAAAGTTGGGACTATTTCTTAGGTTCGTGACCTGACAAATTCAGCGACACTGGTGATCACTGGTGCCCATGCAGAAACACACCAGCGACTGAGGATGGCCAGCAGCTGTGCCTGGAGAACCCCTACACAGACCCCTCCTGCTACGGGGGCCATGCCCGCATCGCCACCATTTGCAAGCAAGCTCGTGTTGCCAACCCTGCCACTCTCTGCATCGACGCAGGTGACATACTCCTCCCACCACTCCCTGTTCTCCTCTCTTTTTTGAACATATTTTCCAGCTGGCGCTTACCACTGGGAACCTATATTGTTTCATGTACCACCTTTAACGTGTACATGGCCTAGATGTCATGGCACACCTCTTGCTGTTTGAAAGATGGGACGGATGCGCATACCAAAAGGAGATGAAGGTTGTATATGTTTGGACCAGTGGGCTCCTCCCACCTCTCCCTCATCTCGTGTGTCTCCTATCTTGTTTGAACATATTCTCCAGCTGGCGCTTCAACATATTTTCCAGCTGGCGCTTCAACGTATATTACAGCTGGCGCTTACCACTGGGAACATATATTGTTTCACATACCACCTTTTACCTGTACATGGCCTAGACTTCAGCACCCCTCTTGCTGTTTGAAAGGTATATGCACCGCAGCGGTATACGTTAGGAATCTGGAAAGACTATTTAGGCCAGATTGATACTGAAAAGCTTGCATACGGGTGGTTGTACGTGTAACAAACCGTGATTGAGCATGATATCGTCGATCGGTGATAGCAATTCTGCCAACTTTGGATGACAGTAGCGACACGTTGTCAATACCGATACCCCGGTTGTAGTGTGGCACCAAGGTCGCACTTGCACAAGGCCTGGTTCTACTTGAGGCTGTATCAAGACATGTATCAAGCTGGTGCACTACCTGAAAACTGTGTCAGCATCTGTGGGACTGCAGCTAGGGGGCACCGGTTCCCCCCGGAAGTCAAGGTGTGCAAGTAGTATCACGGTATATATACAAAACGAGTAGTGGAATCAAAACGAGTGATGTCTTTTACAAACCTGAAAGGTAGTAAATAGGCATGAACCCAAATAGCCAAAATCAACTAACACAAAACATCCACCACT
>JAUMHD010030227.1:0-25272 GCA_032359135.1 Ulvella scutata | reverse complement strand
CATCTAACTGCGTTCTTGGTGATGGGGATGTTGTGTGTTCTTTGCGTTATCAGTTGGGGGTGTGTCCTGCGGCTCTGGAGGATCGCCCTCTGACCTGTGAGTGTGGGAAGCCTTTCATCCCAGGGCAGGTCATGAGGTGTAGGTGCTGTGTCGGTGTGCCATGATGTTTCCGTTGAATGCGGTTGGCGTATGCGTCATGCGATCTGCTCAGGCTAGCACTGGGGAGCCTGCTGATGCTCACTTGCAGGGTGAGCGTGTTCTTAATCCAGCTGTTGTGAGTGGCAAGCGTGTTGATTTTCATGTGTTTGATACTACAGGCAGTGTTGGCTGTGATGTCAGCATTTTCAATCCTACTTGTCCTTCCTACCTGGGCAAGCATGAGTCTCTGTTGTTTCGTGATGCCGAGAGAGCGAAGAGTAGGAAGCATGTCTTGAACGGTGCCACTATGGTTCCTTTGGTGATGTCTACTTTTGGGAAGTTAGGCCCCTCTGCTGAGGGACACTTGTAGAACCTTGCTACTGTTGCTTGTTCCACTGGTGTTTTTGATCATGGTCTGTGGTTGTGCATCAGTAGACAGTATCTCAGTTGTGCCCTGGCTCGTGGTCGTGGCATTGTGTTTCGTCATTGCTATCGCAGTTTGGCTAAGAGTGCTGGGAAAGACTTTCGTGATGGTGCTGTTGTGCCATTCGAGTGAAGTGGTGGATATTTGTGTTAGCTGCTTTCGGCTATTTGGGTTCATGCCTATTCACTACCTTTCCGGTTTGTAAGAAAAGTCAGCCTTTTGGGGACCGACTGTCAGTTGGAAAAGTGCCCTCAGGGACAGAAAAACCATCCATTGGCAATTTTACGGTATTCACATCCAGACGGTCATTTGGGCAGCTGTGTCGAATTTAATCGGTGAATTCTCGGGTTTCTGTGAAGGTTTCGGCCATGCAACGTAGAGACGTGTGGAAGTATGAGCTGTAATTTACCACACCATCATCTTACAGGTCACATCACGACACTCACCAGGAGGATAGCAGCTGAATCCACACTCAGACAGTTTTCTGTACCTCCTGGTGGTTCGCAGTCTAGCCCCCGATTGCCACTAGGAAGCTGAGTGCATTCATGTTCCCAGTCTGATGTAAGCCCGTGTTAGCGAGAGCAGAAATTCCCCTTTCTGCTCTGAAACAAATACATGTTCCCATGTAACACATGGAATGAAAATGACAACAGCACATCTTGCAACAGCACATTCACATGAACAGTTTCTTGCTCATATTGGCCCTCTATTACTGGCGGTTGTGGTTGATGTCGCATGAACTATCACATCAGTGCTGTTCTTGAGTCTGGAGCAGATGTATCGTTTGTGAGTGCTCATAGCCTGAAGGGCAAACTGGAAATTGTGACCAGCTTAGTGGTTTGGGGCTTGCACCGGCAAGCAAATTCAAAGCAGTTAGAAACAACCTTCTGCGCAAGATTTCCCCCCAAGATTGAACATTCTTCAGTTTCAAAAGTTCCCCGGTAGTTGATAAACTGATCTCTGAACACCCCTGAACGAGTCCAAATTCCAGTGCACCATCACAGCAGCAACAATAGCACATGATTACAAAGCGATCTATCATGGCACACACACACGTCACCAAAAAACGTAAGCAAAGTCTTTGGGCGCTCCCAAACTCAGGTATCTACCAGGCTCCTTGACCTCCGGCCTGCTTCAGCAGCTCCTTCTGCACCATTGCACGAAGCTCCACAAAACGCACATGCATACAGCTGCCCCAGCCCGGGCACTTGCTCCACGAGGACCGTGGAAACGCAGGAGTATCACGCCCATGCATGATGCTTGCAATAGCACGTGCGGTGAGCTGCACCTTGGGACCAGCGCGCTCTGCAGCGTGCTCTACAGTCGCAGCCACCTGCATGCCACCATGCTCTTCTACAGCAGCCTAACTTCCCAGCATGTGCACCAAACGACACTGTACCATTGCTCACACAATGAGAGGCCAGAGAGAGGCTCCTCTCCCGCACGTGGCTCAGAGATGACTGGAAAAAGGAACTCACACATCGAACGAATGTCACAAAACCAACCCACACAACACTGCACCCAGAGGGCTCTCAAGGCTCTGCAGGAGGAAAATAGTACCTTTATGGCGGTCATCTTGCCCACAGGTTCGAAGGGAAGGTTTGGCTGTGCCGGCTGATTGTCCGCCAGAAGCGAAGGCATGGCGCTTGATGTGTGCTGCGGAGACAAGCCCTGCGGGGAGGCATGAGGAGCCTCTGGTTCAACGTCTCCGATGATACACATTTCTGCTATAGCACCCCTATCAATGCATTTTGTGATTTCATGCATATCTGATGTATGAGCATGCGTGTCTGCTGGAAACTCCCGCGAAATGCATTCAGCCAGTGCATCTGATTGCTGGGCTGGTGGTAGCTGTTGTACTGACTCGAGGGCTGCGTACACCAGCTCAAGCTTGCTGACCTGCACAAGCCCGGAGTTCTTGAAACCCAGTGGATACGCACTTCCAGAGGCGAAGGCCCTTGCACTAGCACTGCCACAGCCACTGCGACGCTGATGCCACCTACGCCAAGGGGTTTGGGACAGCAAACAAGAGGCAGCCAAAACGATACACGGGCGAATGGCCTCAGCGTGGGTACCTGAACGCGAGTCTCTAGGCAGGTGCCAACGGGATCGCTTGGGTCCATAGCTGGACAGCAGAGGGCGTACCTGAGTGTTAAGAAAGTTTTTCATGTGTGTAAGTACGTCATGAGCCATGGGGCCAGTCTCTACTGCCACACCCTCGTTGCCACCCTGCTGGTGCTCCGCCATGCCTTGCCAAACATCAGACTCAGGATCTATCCAAACAGCCACAGAAAGGTCCCTCTTGCCCTCTAGGTACACCTCCCCTTTCGCTGCAAGCCTCTGCAGAACGTCTTCTATCGCGTCCGGCGCAACTTGTGCGTATCGTGCCACGTCCTGCATGCATGTAAGTAACTTAGCTCTACATGCGCTACTGCATGTAGCAGAACATGGTGTACGTGTAAACTCATGCATACAACGCTCCCTATGGAGACAAACGTGCAAAGGCAGGCAGGACAGCTGTACAGACCTGCGTCTTGGCGGACAGTGTGCCGTTGCGTGTGCGGGCGACGCTCTGAATTGCTGCAAAGAGAGGCTCCTTCTCTGCGAGCTCCTCGGGCTTCTGCCTGTAGCATGCCACCTTGAACGCAGGCATGACATTGCCCAGAACTCGCACTGCCTTCGGCAAAACCTTCTCAAGCATGGCGAGGATGGTTTGAACTGCGTCTACTGTTACCTGGGCGCCCTGCGCGACGTCGCGCAGCTGTACAACGATGTAGGTGCCATGTGAACTGCTCCGCATTCCCGTCCTTCCTGCTGCAGGTTCTGTACCCTGAGGCCTTTCCTCTTTGGCACCGTCCGGCAGTGCGCCACTCGCAAGGGTTGCGCAGGCACCAACTTCTGAAATGCCCTTGCAGCAACTGGCACCAACTGCATCCATATTTTCCCCTGCGGATGGTACACAACTGGTGTCACCGCATGGTGAGCCTTCATGGCCGTTGGCTCCCACAGGCAGCTTTCGCAGCGGAGCTTCAGCACCCACGGCTTTTCTTCGCTGCAGCCGCCTACGCCTCTGAGGCGGCGATTCCTCAAATTCGGATGTGTCATCATCATCATCTTGTTCCTCTTCAGAATCAGGGGCAGCATCGGAGTCAGAGTCTTCCAGCACAGCATAGTTTCCATCGTCACAGCCCTTCTTCCCACAGACGTCTGCACTGTCCTGCAGCCCATCATCCAGGGGCATGTGCCTAGTGGAAAGTGTGGTACAAGACCGCACTAACCGAGAACTCTTGCGCGGTTGCCTGTCCTCGAAGGATGCTGCTTCTGCCACTGCATCACTGCCCTCATTTTGAGGCTTGGGCTCAGCTGTACCAGATGCATCAGCACAAGGCCCTGAGCTGCTCTTTTTTGCCCCGGCCTTGATGAGAGCATCACTGCTGCCATCTGGACACTCTATGTGAGTATCAGGCTTCGTCTTGCTGCGCTTGCGCTTCTGACCTGCTGAAGCACAGCTGTTCACATGTTTAGTGCTGTCATTCTCTTGATCTTTCTTACCCTTGCCACCTTTCTTCTGAGCTCGCTTCTTTGCAGCGCTGGCAGCCTTGGCAGCCGCCTTCTTGGTTGCAGCATTGACCTCGACCTTGCCGGTTGCAGCTACAAACAACCCACGCAGCACGTGTTTCACAGCACGCATGTCACAGTCAAGCGTGTGCTTGAGAGAGTGCAGGAGATGAAAGTCAGCATCACGCAGCAGCACAACTGCTCGTGCAGGCTGGCCAGCCCGCCCAGCTCTCCCAATCTGCAACCAACAAACGTGTTTCAGCATCTACTCGAAGCAGATGTCACCACGAGTCGTAAACAAGAGGGTGCAAGATGATCAGGGCATGAAAGGAGGATGTGGCCACCATTTATCACAAACACTCCATGGATCATCCATACACTAGGAGGCAGCGTGCTAGGCAGAAAACAGAATGGCAGCGCCTTCTTGAGAACAGCCCCTCGTGAAAAGGGGTCTGCACAAAAATAAGAGAAGCATACCTGCTGCACATAATCCTCAAGGCTGGCAGGCATGGCTTGATGCAAGATGCCATCAATGTTGTGCAGGTCCAGCCCACTACTCAGTGCGGTGGTGCAGGTAACTACCTTGAGTTTCCCTGCTGCGAGCCTCTCTGCCACTGACTGCCGAGCTACAGCAGACAGGCTGCCGTGATATGATGCTGCTGCAACACCTCTGCCTTGGAGGTACGAGGAAAGCTGCACAAGCAATACGAGAGTCATTTAACTGACACTGTATACTCCGCTGAATGTATAGAACTGCTCCAAGTTGTAGGTACACTGAGATGCAGTAATCTATGTCCGTAAGCGTCCACAGCATCAACATCAGCGAAGGATGTTGCCCCGCATGCAGAAGGATAACATGCAGGAAGACAGCGTTGCGAAAATCAAAGTTCATGTATCTGTTGTCCTGAGAAGGTGCACACCTGCTCAGCATGAGCACAAAAAGTGCAGTACACAAGAGTGCACTCGCAGCCTCCCAGAGGGCCATTGGGTGCGAGGGCAGCCAGTACAGCTGAGTGGCAGCGGCCATCTCCTGCAGAACCTGTATGCTTCTCTACACACATTTTGAGCTCAGGCCTGAGAGGTGGAGCTGTCCAGATGCTGCTGCATGTCACGGCAAATGCAGATGCAAGATCTGACCGGAGCTCAGGTCCTGCTGTTGCGGTCAGCAGAAGCCTGCAGATTCAATGGTTCTGTGACTGGGTGTAGCCGAGTGTAGGTGTGACGGCAACCCAGAGGATCTGTCACAGACGTGCACTGTTCTGTATTGCTACATGAATTGAATGCTGTGAAACACAGATAAAACGGAGCACGCTAGGAATGTGTAATTCTTCATGTGTGTCATCATGCACTTTAATACAGAAACCTGTGAAGCATCTCACAACCCAAGCACTGCCAACACTGTCAGACTTTGCCAGATGAGGGCAGGGTGGCGTGCCTGACAGCATCCGGGGCGATAGAGGAGATGAGAGATGGGACCCGCAGACAGCCTGCGCGACAACTAGGGCTCAAAGCGCTTGCAACATGCGCCTCATCAACGCAGACCATGGAAATGTGTGTCCTGCCAAGTCGCTCTGCAACCCAGGACGCTGCGAGGCACTCAGGAGTGATGTAGAGAAGCTTTAAACGACCAGCTTCTGCTGCGGCCAATGTTGCCTGCAATGCATCCATGCTGTCATACCTGTGCTGCCTGTGTTCATGACTGAATGTGGATACCGCAGTGGCTGAAATTGTGCACTCAGTACATCCAGTTCAGTGAACATAGCTGCGGCGGCATGTTGCGGCACACCAACAAACCAGCTTAGTGCAGAACAAAGTTCATGGCGGGTTCTGGAGCTTGAGACACACCATGGAGGCACGCTTGAAGTCTCCTCCAAGGCACAGGCCAGCAGGCACACTTTTCGGCAACCGTGACACTGCGTCCCTGGCATGTGCAGTCAGTGGGCTGACCACAATGACCAGTCCTGGTAGTAGAAGAGCTGGCAACTGAAAGCATAGACTCTTGCCACTCCCTGTTGGCTGTATTACCATACTTGATCGGCCCTGCATGAGCACTGCTCGTGAAACTCGACAGCGAACTGCGGCTTTGGTATGACTGGAGCGGTGCCATTCAATTCTGCACCATGTATAGGAGGATTATGCGAATGCAGATACAGACTTTCTAACAATGGCAAAGAGACTGACTGAAGGTCACACACATATAAATGCAGGTGTGCCATGCATACCTGTAGAAGCTGACGGATGACTGGAAGCTGGAAAGACCGAAAGTCTTGAAACCCAAGCGCGTCTCTGAGCACGTTTCGCAGAGTATCATCTACATGGGAGCTCTTCCGATCCCCAAATATGTGCACAGAGCTGTCTCGACCCTGTTGCGCTACACTGACAAGCTCTTCAACATCATGTGAAAACCAGTCTGCTGCATAAGAGGACTCTATGGGCCGCAGACCTTTCGAGGTTGAAGCACCCATGTAAGCGTCTGTAGCACTTGGTGCATCCGACGGCCTTGTGGAAATACTCTGTTGTGGCGGGGCTGTGTCTGTTGGCTCGTCACAAGCCACTTGTGCTGCAGCTTCGAAACAGTCATCCAGTACAGCAACATCCTGGTTTACTAAGCTGTCTTGCAGCCCAGAGTCTTGTTCCGGACTGCAAGCTTTGTCCCTACACTGAGCCCCATGCTGGTGAGCTGTGTACTGAATGCTGTGCTGTTCAGCACACGCACCAAAAGGCCCAACTTCTCCTTGACCGGTGGGCGCGCTTGGCATGCCGCCATAAGCAGCAAGCACAGCTGCAGCATCTGCATAGAGGATGGTAGGAAGTGCACTGGCGTCCGTGTTGAGTACTGCGGTGTCGGTGACACACCATGCCATATTGACATTCTCTTTCTGCCCAGTGGGAAGCTCTGCTTTGCAATCAGCAGCCCAGTGACCTTTCTGACCGCACTTGAAGCAGATCTGCAACGGAACAGTGTGTCCATTGGCGTCTCAAGGAAAACAGGCGAGGGTCTCAGTGGCACGTACAGACCTGATGTGGCGCCGAACACGGTATGCAAGCAAGTAATGATATGAACACAGCCATACAAAGATGATTGCTGTCAGTGCTTCAGTGTAGTCCAAGCATACCTTGCTCCAGGCATGCAAGCGCGAATTTTGTGGAACAATTTTGTGGAACAACTGAACCCCAAGTATGCAGCATGTGTGCTTGGTCACGGCCTCAACAGACAGACATGGCACAAGATGTTTGTCTACTCGAGATGATGGAATCTATGCATGGTGCATGTAAATGGGTACTTGAACTAGCGCGCACCAGGTGTGCCTCTTTCGTACTGTCAGCACCAAGGCCTGCTACTGGCAAGCTTTCAGCAGCCATTTTACGGGCAGCCCACTTGCGATTCTTTGGATTTTTATTCGAACTTCCTGATTTGCTCTTGTAAGAGAAAGAAGACTTGCCCTTCTTTGAAGCAAGTCGTACAAAGTTCTCATGGCCACCGTCTCTAACTCCACGATTCTTATTTGCTTGATACTTGGGCCGTGATTGACTCTGGCGACTGCCACCAGCATCCCCCACCCCAGAATCCTTGCCACCAGCTTCTGCTAAACAAGCTGCGAAGGTGGTCTTGACAACCTTGGGCTCAGAATCATCAGGCTGGCTGCATTTCTTCAGCTGTGTAATCCCAAGAATATTATTTGACCGTGTAGTGTCCGTAGGATGCTGAGCAATAGCTGCATGCACCTGTAGGACAGCGTTGTGTTAGTGTGCATTCGCGACATCTGAAGACTGGGGAAGCATATAGTGCAGTGACACACATTCTGTCTGCAAACATCGAAGGCTAACGTTCGCTTCACAGTAAGTATGGACTGAGCTGTAGGTCCTGCAGTCTGTGCTTGGGCTGGGGCCTGTTGCCTTCCCGCGCGCACAAACCGGTGCACACGCGCCTTGGCGTCCCTCCGTTTAGCACTGACCGGAGTCTGTAGTTGAGCTATTTGCCCCCAGCCTGCAAGTATCTGCGTTGGTACACTGATACATCCGTCTGGCTGCGCACATCTCACTAATCTGCAATAGAACATGGCTGACCGCACCTGGGCTTGTGCCTTGCTTTGCAGGAGTCGACAGGACATCCTGAACTGGAGTGCTCTGTAAATCCTGCACTGGGGATTTATCCATACTCTCACGCTAACGAGGACGAGAGATATTCTAACGGGGTTGTGACACAATGGGCAGCAATTTAGCACACAGAGGCATGTCCCTACATTGCAGATACTGATTCTTGCTAATGCCGCATTAAGAAACAACACGGATCTTTTGTGCTCCGTCGTTTTGGGAAAGTTGCCTTCTGTTTGAATGAGCAGAGCTCTGCAGTTCTAACCGCTTAGTTTCTGCCCAACGGGTGGGAGCACCGAGGAGTTGACTGTATATCTTGCTCAATGGATCTGCTTGTCGCAGAGGAAAATCAGCTGGGTTGCCATGTCGCATCGACTTTGTATTCCCGGTTGCTGGAGGAACCAGGTGGTAACAGAAATTCGAACTGCGCATGCATTTGACATGGCATTGCCACTTCGCGTACACTAGTTACCATTCCCACCCAACATCTGTCCACTTAACAATGCGATAGTAAAGTCTGAAGATTTTGTTGCTTCGTGACCGGGAACCCGTGACAGAATAGTCGCAGTTTCAGTGGAAGATATACAGACCTCATGCTTGTACCAGAGAAACTCCAGAGGTTTCAGACAACCTCATGTTTTCCAGGCCAACAGAGACTATATTCTCGTGTTTATGATTCAGCCATCAGTATTTAGCTGTACCCTCACCACATCTCTTGACTGCCTCATGTGAACAGCAACAACAGGCACATCGTCTGCTGCAGCAGCAGACTCACCATCTGCAGCACCATCATGTGCTATATCAGGTACAGCATCCGCCGCAAGATCACCTGCTGCTGCAGTAGGCACAGCATCTGCCGCAGGTGCGTCTGTGTCCATCGCGGGCGCAGTATCCTCAGCTGCCGGTGTTCCCAGTCTACCAGAACTGTCAGCCTTTTGCAGTGCTGCTTGCAGTGTCTTTTCGCGTTCAATATGACGGAACACTTCACCCATGAACTGAACCAGCTCATTCCACTCCACGTTCCCATTATCATCTGCATCTACAACGGCCAGCAGGCTCTGCCAGACAGCAGGCTCCAACCGTAGACTGTGCCCTGTGCTCTCTGCAAGATCCCTCAGTGCATTCGACACTTGCCTACCTGCAAATCCACACACTTGTTCCTTTTCATTTTCACGCATGCCTGAAGATTTCTCTGCACCAACTCAAAACTGCATGGTAGACAGTTTTACTACAGAACATTAAGCTTTTGTGTCCAGAAATACGCTTGCAAACCAGGCAGCTGTGCAAGTTCGAGTGCATACCAGTCAGGGTACCAACATTGTGCACATCAGCCCGCTGGAAAACGTCTCGCAGCATATCTCGGAACTTGTCAGGATCTGTTTGGCTGAGATCTGTGAGCAGCTCGGATTGGGCAAGTTGCTCTATGACGTAAAATCGAGTTTTCATGTACTGCAAATCTGTGATGGCATGAACAGTACTCTCGACGATCGGCACCAAGAGATTATACTTGATAATTCCTTTGTCATTCACTGGCACCACCGACACAATCGTGTGAATCTGGTAGACTGTGAGAGGGACAACATCATCCGAGAACTTTTGCAGGGCCTGCAAAGTGTCCATTTTGTACCAGCAGCAGTTTGAGAGCGGTGATGTGCAGCCTGGTGCAAGTGCGAAAGTACCATCATTCAGCTGACCAACTTGAAGCCACATGATATGGCACAGATTGAACAGAAGGGTGGGCACGAAAAAGAATCATGGAAATGGACAAGTAGCGACTGGCTGCTGCCCACCACATGTATGCTGCTCTTAAGGAATACCTTGAAATACTCGAGCTTAAATACAGAACAGATAGCATGAATTGTGACTATCCACACAGAAACAATACATGGGCAATATCTGACAGTTGTCAGGGCGCTACGGAGGGTAAGGATACACACATGCTTGACATTACGGGCAGTGAGCTCCCCCTTGCCTGTATGCACAACAGTGTTCAGTGGCACGCAACTCATTGGCGATCTCGCATGTTTGGATCAACCTTGCACATCAGACAAAAGTGTGGCGTTCTTATGCTATAGAATTTCATCTCAGCCCTGGAATATGAACACCGCATGTTGCTACCACACAGTGTTGGCGTACCTTCAACATCAAATTCTGTGAAGCACTGCATGATAGCAGCCCGCATACCATCCTCGCTCTCTAGAACGCTGCTTGTGATAACTTGGTCTGCAAAGCGCTCAACCAGGATGTTGAAGCAAGTAGGAATAAATTGCCTGCATGAGCAAACTGCAGTTGAAAGCACAACACAGCATGAACCAGTTGTTCAAATTCCATCATGGTACATGAATGGAACAGCCCCCTGTCTCAGCTGAATGAGCACCTGTACGCAATCCGACCTTCGCCATCCGTGTCCACTTTTGACAGCAGCAAGTTGATATCCTTGCGAGTGAGGCTGAGCTCGCTGGACTGGAGACACTGCTTAAATTCCTACATATCCACCTGCTGGCTGCAGTGCTAATTGTTCAAGGATGAGACATTGTGGGCACAAGCAGCTGGTTGCACACGCTGCGGTTCAGATATCCCAGATTCTCAGAGTCTGCTTGTTGGAAGACTCGATTCAAGATTTTCTCCAGCTCTGTTCTCGGCACGCCATACAGCAAAAACTCATGCATGTTGCCTCGCATGGCTTCAACCAACTCTTGTGCCTTCTTTGCAGCTTCCCGAGCTGACTTGTCAATAGCAATAATGTCCATCAAGATGGGCACAAACTCCCTGCAGAAGCATCTAAAGTGTAACCCCAGGTATAATGTTTGCTGTGATCGCAATGAAGGGTGTTATTCCCCATTATCTTGGCGGCTCCAACTGTGCACATTTGTTCAGATGCTGAACACGTCATGTTGCACGCACGTATACTCAATGACGCCGTCTTCGTTATCATCTGCTTCTGCCAGGATACGATCGACAATCTGGGTTGATAAGCCGAGCCTGTTGTGCTGCAGGACTGAAGCAAACTCTTGCCGGTCTAACGTCCCATTCCCATTGTCATCTGACTCCTTGAACAGCCCTACAAAGCTTACCAACTCTTTAAAATGTGCCACGATAACTTCGCTGCATGATGAATATTCCAAGCTGCCTGTCATTGCCTTTCGAGAAGGCCAATCTGCATATGTGTGTGGCCCAGCACAACCCAGGCTACCACAGACCTGGTACCTCACCGTACACTGCCTCTGATAATTCCTGGTAGTTTACTGCCCCAATAGCTCGGTCAAGGGCACTGTGTGGTTTCTCGTCAGCTGCCACCTCAAGTGGCTCCTCTTTCTTGGTTTCAACCATGCCCTGGCTCCTCTTCTCTGCAAAGTACTGTGCCCCGAACGCGAATAGATTGGTCGGCTGCAAGGCACAGGTGTTCACTTGCGAATTCCCGACACAAGGTTTTCCTCGATGAGTCTTTCAGCAAGTACCTGATTGCGTAGGATTTCTCTTGTGAAATCCTTCAGCAACGCCGGAAATCCATCCGGGATGGAAAACTGCTGCTGGTAACGAGATGACATTTCAAGAGGTGCAGGTGTTGAGACTGTCACAGACCACCGCTGCTGATTGCTGTGCACTGTTCAGCGTACACCACATCCCCGCCTGCAAAACTCGTCGGCAAGCGCATGAATGTTGACGACCACTGCGAAGTGCTCGAGCTGAGCAAGCGAGCTCGGTCAAATTCGGTGCACCAACCTTCATGCATGCGAGGGAGGTGATTGATCATAATAATATTGATCATCATTAATATGCATAGTTGCTGTTCCTGTATCGCTGATACTACCGGTGATTCACTGCAGCGCGTATGTGGCCCCGTGACTTCATTTCAGTTCACATCTCACTTGGGAAGAAGGTGTGCTGTGAACATCCTCGGTGCAGTGCACACACAGCCAGCAGGCGAGGTCAATCTGCCCAGGCTCACACAGGCCAGGAGAAGATGAGGAAAGCGTTCGAAAAAGCACCAGGATCATTGGGAAATGGACCCCTGCTGACTGCTTGGGGCCAGGGATCGATACTGGCGGTTTCCACTGGCAAGAGACAAGTGACGCTGCTAAACCAGGATGGGATTGAGCAGCACAGCTTCGGGATCGACGCTCCAAACGTCAAAGGAACATCTGCGCACAAGCAGACTGTCGCAGTGCATGCGATCACATGGAGTTGGGATGGTGTGTAGCCTCTGGCTACAATTGTCATGTTCAGAACAAAGTGGCACATCAGGTGCTCCATATGCAGGGACAACGCTTGCTGTTCTACCAGTGGCATCAGATTTCATGTACCTTTGGGATACGTTGTCGAAAAGGGCCCAGAAGGCATCCTTGGGCGCTCACATCCCCCAACAGGAGATGAAAGTCGCATGCTGGTCCAAAGATCAGCCACAGCTTATGATTGGAACTAGTAAAGGCACCGTGTTATTATTCGATGCAGAGGGTAAGAGGGTAATTCAGAATCTGCCGGGAGTACATGAACAGGTACGAGTACATTATCAGGATGCTACACGCAGTCGTGAGCTATTTTCTCACTAAGTGTTGTCTTCCAGGCAATAACAACTGGAGACTTCAGCGGATCTTTGTTGTGCACAGCTGGAGAGGATAAAAAAGTTGTCCTCACTTACGATTCTGGAGAGCAACTGGCGACAGTGTCAACAAAGCAGCCACCACGCCGGGTCCTATTCTCTCCTACTTCCACCACCAGCTCTGCAGCCTCATCTGCACAGCTGTCTATAAGTGATGGAAAGTGTTTACTCATCAGCAACCTCAGAGCACTCAGGGATACGCCTGGCAGCAATGCCACTGTTCAGCTCGAGTTTGAAGACTGTGGAGCCATCATGAGCCATTCTTGGTGTGCATACTTTATTTCTTCGTGGACATTGTAGCATTTTGTCTCCTGTATGGGTCGTGGAAGGGACGTGCCAAGCACTCTGACTTGCACAACTGTGAGCTGCAAGGCTAGCAGATAGGTTTGTTGCTTGCGGATGTAGTTCAGCTTCTTGAAACTGCCATTGTGCTTCAATTAAAGTGAGGCAAGCATAATGATTCATTCAGGTGTGGACCAGGCTCTGTCTTGGTAGCCTTTGATTGCGGTATGGTGAAGCTTGTTTCCACTCTGGAATCCACAATGGGCCAGCAGCAAGCACATGTGCAGCTACCCGGAACGTGCTCAAGTGCAGCGTTCTGCAAGGCCACATCAAAACTTGCTGTGGCAGGAATGGCAGTGGTGGGCCTTCCCTTCGTGTATCTAATGTATCTCACACTGCCTAACGAGCTCGTATATGTTGCTGCACACAGGCACCAAGTCTGAACATAAAATTTTTGAGAGAGATTTCTTCCTTTGTTTATGCATGCAGGTATACGCAGTGAATGTGGGCACGCAGCTGACTGAGGTTCCATCTGAGCGCATGGAGGTGCCCATGGAGACACTTCTAACACAGGTGGCATGGAGCCCTGGTGGACAGCTTCTTGTTGCATCTGGCGCAAATGGTGGTCTGAGCTGTGCGCTTGGATCCCTGCCCAACGTTTCTGCTGCCAATGGCGAGCACTATGCATGCCTGTCGACACTGACCGAGGTCACCGTCTATGACTTATTCGGCACTGCAATCGCCTCTGTTCCCACCAAGTTCACGCCTCACTTTCTAGCCCTGAGTTCTGGGACTCTTGCAGCTGGCATGAACAATCAGGTGTACTTCTATGACCTGGAATCATACGCAATCTGGGGCGAAAACAACGGACACGCTCCAGGGCCTGACGAGTCAGAGATTCCAAAGAAAGAATCTCTACACGTGTATGACGAGGGCACTGCAGAGGAGCTCGCTGTGAATGAGTCCTTTGCTGCAGCTCTCATTGGTGGCAGACTCGTTGTTCACAGCATTCTGGAGTCAGGAACTGACACTCTTGTACCATACAAGGGCCAAGATGTGACATCATTCGACTTGACTGATCATTTTCTAGTCTTGGGTACTGCTACCGGACTTTTGCAGCACTACAGTGTTGGCCATGGCCCATTGGCACCCTTGAATGAATATCGACACACTCGAAGTGGCAAGAAGACTGCAATCTCTGCACTTTGGGCTGCACCAAACAGAGCACACCTGGTGTTTATTGATGACACGCAGAAAGTGTTCCTCTTCTCTGCAGTCGATGACCAGGTATGCACCCTGCCGCAAGGAGGGCAAGACATGAGACGTCACGCTGCCAAGTCCCTCTGAGCAACTTGCTTTACTCCAGGTGATGCCGCTGCCAGGCATAAGTTCGAGTGTGTCCAAGGTAGTGTTTCACTCCGAGGACCCAAACGTGTTTATGGCCATTGAGCAGCACCAGTGGATCTGCTTTGTGTACTGCCCAGTAACCACACACGGCCCAGAGGTGCAGCAGATTGATGTTGTCACCCCTCCGGTGTCGTATCGTCCGCTTCTCTTTTCATGTGGAGCTGCAGTATGCCAGCTTGACAATGGACACGTGTCCCGGCACGAAATCGATGCTGTGCGAGTGCATGATCCAGAATCTGACGACTACGATCCGGTGGCCCACACCAGGTGTGTTTTGCTGGATATACACATTCACGGATGCATTCAAGAAGTGGTTGAGTGTTGGTTTCAGAGTCAGTGGGGTTGCATTGTTTGGTTCCTGATGCACTCTTCATTGACTAGTTGCTCTTCAGGCGGGCCATCAAGGTGTTTCACATTACTGAGGCTGTGGCTGCTGCTGCCAAAGTACGCAAGACTGACCTGTGGGAGCAGGTTGCGAATGCAGCCTTGCATGTGATGGACATCAACAGTGCCATCGTAGCACTGCGAGAGGGTGGAAACGCCTCAATAGTTTTGAGCCTAGAACGGCTACGCTATACAGAAGACCGCTACCTGATTGCTGGCCACATACTTGCGCTCACAGAGAAGGACTATGATACTGCACAAGTATGAATCCGCTGTTACCCTCACCATGCATGCATACTTATATAAGGCTCACAACTATGGAAAGCTGCTGAAAGGCCATGTCTTCAGCTCTGGAGTTGTAGAGCTTGATATCATGTGGAAACTGAACATATGACATTACTTGCGCAATGGGTTGCCCTTGCGATGACATACACTGGTCAAGGTGACAAGAAAGTATAGTCTGCTGCAAAACCCTCAGCAACAAACTGAAGACTCTGCTTAGGTAGACCTTGGTGGGAAGTAGCTGTCTGAAAACCTTACAAGGCATCAACGAAAGAGATTAGATATGGAGGGGCGCACCTGCTTGCTCTTGTGACAAGTGCATTCAGCTCACTGGTTGTGTAGGAAATGTTTGTCAGGGTGAATGCGGAGCATACAGCTCTGCAAATGCGCAAGGACCTGCGCCACTGGCGCCATGCTGCGGAGCTTGCCTCTCAATGTGCTTCACAGGAGGTAACTACTCTACAGCAGCTACATGCAGAGGCGCTGGAAGTCCAGGGTGACATTTCTGCTGCCCATGCAATCTTTCAGGTAGGCACTATATTCTGCAGCACCCCCCACCAGCCATCCAGACATACAAAGTGTATGTAAACACCTCTGCAACCAGCATCCAGTGCTCAGAGCTCAGAGTATCTGCAGGAGGCTCTTAATAGTGCTTCCGCGTCGGATCAGGCACTTGTCAAGTCGTGCAAAGCTGGAATTGCAAGATGTACTGTGCGGGCAGGGGACGCGCGTGGGGGCCTTCAACTTGCGCTTGCATCTGGGTCCAAAGCCGCTATTCGCGACTGTGCAGATCTCCTGGCTTCTACAGGCAATTTAGGCACTGCACTAGAAGCAGGGGAGCTGTATGAAGCAGCTGGCGACAGTGAGCAAGCAGTGACTCTGTACCTGGAGGCTAAGGCATTTACACGAGCTGTACCACTCATGGCTAGCATTAAAAATCGCAGACTCGTCCTTGAAGTGCGTTTGAATGCATTCTTGTTTCATGTGAGACTGTTTGTGGTGGGAGCTGGGAGGCTGGAGTAAGCTCCGGCAATTGTGCATGTATAGGTGGACAAACTGATGGTTGTCGTGTACAGAATGTGCCTGTAGCATGCAGTTTGCCAAGGTGAGAGAAGAGCAGGGCCAGCTGACTGAGGCAGCCATGGAGTACGAGCGTGGTGGGGATGCTGAGTCTGCTGTACGATTATTGCTGCAAGCTAACAACGTCAACAAAGCCTTTGGAATAACACGTCGCAGTGGCAGTTCCACTGCAGCTACCCTGATTGCCAAGCACTGTCTTGAGCAATCCAACTGGGGTGGTGCTGTGGAGTTCAGCATTCTGGCTGGAGACTACACATCTGCCTGGCAGGTACTGTACCACCACAAATGGAACCACAAACATATCTGTATTATTACAACAGGCACCACTGCAATCATGCACGTAGTTCAGGTCATTCGACCTTGTCTTGCAGCAGTTAATCTGTTGTGAAAACGTTTGTACATGTTCATGCTGTGACATGTGAGTGCAAGCTTGCAGGTTGCACAGACGCATGGTGAGATGGACACCTATGCTACATCTCTTGGACCATCTGCACCTGCTGAACAGCACGCTCAAGTTGCTGTCTGCTTCCAAAATGTGAAAGAACATTTCAAAGCCGCTGCACAGTTCGAGCTGGCTGGAAATCAGCTCAGCTCAGTATCCCAGTACATGGCACACGCCAAAAAGGTACCTTCAGGCCCTCTTCGGTTTTGCATCATATCACTGCAAGGGCTGAGACGTGTGCTGTGCTATTGGGGATTCATTGTTCCAACGTGTACGATAACGTACAGCATGCTTACCTCAGCCTCCCACTGACCAGGTGTCGGCCTCAGAAGGAGAGCAGGCCACACAGCGAGCCATGGAAATAATCTCTGCAGCCCCCCCGGAGGATGCAAGGCGTATGGCCCGCATGGTGCTATCAGCTGCTGATGCAGGAGATCACGGTCGCTTTGCTGAGAAGTTCATCGAGCTGAACCTCGCTCTCGGTAACACAGGGGCTGCCATTTCTGCTGCTGCTGATGCTGCAGTTGCAGAGCAACGTCGAGGCGAGTACAAGGTACCAAGCCTTCACATGTGTACCCTGCATGGAGCCAAACCTACTGAGATCTCCATGAGTGAAGTTCAAGCGGTGACAACAAGACTGCAGTTCACCGCCAACATGTCCTGTTTCTTATTAATGTCACTGACTGGTGATCGTGTATGAGCAGGTAGCCAAGCAGAAACTGCTCGCCGCCGCCATCCGTTTCCGTGATGGCACTGCTGTGCCCCCTGCACTCTTAGCCCCTCTTGCCACCCTGCATTCATACATGCTTGTCAAAGCCGTATTGCAGCTTGGCAAAGAATCCACAGCTGCACAGTTACTAAAGCGTGTTGCTGGAAACTTGTCAGCCTTTGACTCCACACACGCACCACAGATCCTGGTAAGTGCGGCATTGCAGTGCTCAGCTGCAGGATTTTCTGCAAGTGCGTTTGACCTGGCAGGAGAACTCATGCATGCACAACACCGTGAAACTCTGAAGGGAATGAACGCCTATAAGCGCAAAGTCGAAGCGTTGGTGCGTTGCGGAAAGCCTGCCAAATCTTCCTTCTGCTTGATGTTTAGGGGCTGCCTTCTTATTTCACGTGTTCTGATCAATCTTAATATGCATCAGCAGACAACACACTCAGGTTTGTGCTGCGCCTCAATCCAAGAAAGAATCTAGTTGTCGCAAACCGTAGTTGCATGCACAACCATTGTCTGACTGGGTGCAGGATGACAATTTTGTACTATTCTACCTAAGCTTGATGATGTAACGTTTTTATTCGAGATGGCATGTGGATTGATGTGGTACTTGCAGGTGAGGAAGGGAGGTACTAAGGAGGACCCTCCATGCGTGCTTGTGGCATGCTTCTGGTGCGGGACCAGGGGTTCAGAGTTTGACCTGAACTGTGCTGCCTGTCAGAGTGTAATTCCATTTTGCTCTGCATCTGGAAAGCGCATGGAGGCATGCATGTGGAAAGAGTGCCCTAGCTGCCGGTTTCCTGGCAGACCTGAAGAACTCAGCCTGTACGTAGACCAGCTGGGAAAGTGCCCTATGTGCCAAATTGGTGTCTCTATAAGTGACCTGGTGGTGGTGGACGGATGTGCTGCAAGCAAAGCTCAACAGCAGCAGATGAGAACATCCCATGTTGTTGAGAGTCGGCACCTTGTGAATGGTTGACGCAACTTGCCATATCGGACGTTGATGCCATAGTAGCAGTGGTGGATTCTGTGGCGCAGTTTCGTAGGTAGTGCACTAGTTCATTTGCTCAAATCAGTTTAAACAAGTTGGATGCCGAGTGACATGTACACTTCCGCTGTAAGGTCCAACAGCAACAGAATCGCTGGAAGATTTCGTCACAACACGTTGCAGTAAGCTCCAGATACAGTACCAACAGGTTGTGCACCAGAAGTGTCTCCGCTTACTTGCATCCGTGTATTCTCGGCTCCAGTTGCCAGGTAAGCAAGACCCGATGCACAACTGAGATCAAAACTGATGCCTGTATTCAAGCATTTGATTCAAACAGTACAGTCTTCACCAGCACACAAGGCGATATTCTGTTCAGGTTTTACAGCGGTAGCTTTGAATAGCTACTCTGACCACCTGCTAGTCAGTTGCGTAAAAGTTCCAGCATCGACAGACATCAAGCTTGATCGCGCACTGTAGTGATGGCGCTGCCGCCAAGTCTATACCATTGTTTCCCATCTCTTGGGCCATACTTTCCTACATCGGAGGATCAGGGTTCCTACCCATGCCACCCTGTCAAAAGCCGATTTTTTTTGGGTTGCTGTGTGTGCCCCTTATTCGGTCCTAACATCCCACATACTGGAGACTCTAGATAACCTGTGCAAACTTTGCTAAGCTATGCTGCCCAACCTCTGATCCAGCTCTCTGTTGAACATTCTGACTGCATTCTGCATGCGTTCCTGGTCTGATAAACTGTGGAATGATGCTCTTGTAACTCGAGGACAGGACGCATCCAAAGGAGCTACAAGCCCAAGCGCAAGGTCAAGAAAGCCTTTTCCAAGCCCCTCCCACGCGGGACAGGAATGGAGGTTGGGAGAGGCCTCAGCACTGCTTGGCGAAGGATCAGTATCAACCTGCATAGGAAAGCACATATAAGAACAAATGTATAAAGTGAACACAAAACTGGTCCCCAAATTTATCTACTCTTGGAACATCTACCTAATTGGACTAAGCAACCCGGCCGTAGCCGCTATGTTGTTCGGCTATGCGAGACAAGAACTCAAACACAGCTGACACCCATCTCAGCGGCAGAATGAAGAAAGTAAACTCGAGTCGTACGTTTGGGTTGCAAGGAGAGTACTTTGCGTGCTTTGCGAGGCGTTCCGAGTCCGGGGGAGAATCCGCAGAGCGCTTCCTGCCTCCAGATTGCTGCTCAGACAGCACAGGTTTGTCATTAAGTATGTCCTCACAAGCTCCATCTTCAGTGCCAGATGACCACACTGCAGAGTCCGGAGACCTTGATCCTGACAAACGAGGCGAGTCGTCGAAAGCCGCAGCAACCAGCATTGCGCGCATCACATCCCGTTGAGCAGGCGCATGCGAGCCGTGAAGGTGATATGACTGCTGTTGAGGGAAGGACATCGTCGTTACTGAGTGCCTGGGAATTCACTCGGAGCGGTGCACAACTGCAGGGCTCGCCGATGACACTTACAGGAGGCTTCGTAGAAGCAAAATCGGATGCCTGTAGCAAGAACGACTAAATTGTTATGCTCTAGCGCTAGGTAAACAATCCCACGAGAATGCAGCACGGTCCTGGCAAGCTGTTTTTATCACCGTACAGTCTGAGGTGCTCAGATTCTCATGACTGGACATGTACACAGGTTCATATAAATATGTTCTGCAGCTCTCCAACTCGGGAAGCGTTTTTCGGCATGCGCAAGCGAACGAGAATTCTTTTGTGCATGCAATGGGTTCATGGCTCAGTGACTGGGCCTAAGTTCTGGTAAAGTGGCAGTTCGGCCGCGCGCGTCGACTACAATAACCTGCGCTAGTATTCCCTCCATACCAATGTCATTCGACTGCCAAGAAATATTCTTTATGACAGGTTTAGAATTGATGCGCGGTCCCGGCTGTGAGTGGTTGCCTAGCAGCCCGCATGCAAGGCCCGGATAAGGGTACCCAAGGCTGCATGTGCCGCCCACAAACCATAGATCACAACGAACGGACACCAGTCAGCGTACATTCACAGCATTCTGTCGCAATCGATGCGCGCCCATCCCAACACAAATACCCTTCCGCAGGTTTGTTCATTAGTTAGGCTTTGCTTTTTGTGTGGTTTCGTCGAACATCCCGACCGGATACGCAGTCACGACAGCGACTCACTAGGTTAGCGAATCTGCGTCATCAGATTGAACTGAGGGGGACGGTGAGTGCAGTTACTAAGTCTCCATCATCCATGCTCAGTGACGCACTCACTCACAAACTCGGAAAAAGAAAATAGTGATCGATGCATCCAGTGTTGGTCAGTAGAGGTTGATGCCGAGGGCACTTCTGGAGGCTGCACGCACGTGTCCAGAATGCAGTGCACCCGCAGTGCCAGTTTGCAGTCAGTGGCGTGCGGAGAGAACAACAACGTGATATCCCTGCAACGAACATTTTCAGAAGCACTCCTTGGAACAATTCAGGCAGCGAGCACCTCAGGATAACGATGTATCATGTTACAACTGCGGATCTGTTCATGCACGCCTGACGCCTCTCAGAATCGAATCTGCGACCATCTGTAGGTCGTCGCCGTCTAGTTCACGATGGTGCCAGGCACCCATCAACTCCACAAAATCAACTACCATCACATCACTGACGCTACTCGTCTTTGCTCTATCAAGCTCGTCGTAGGCTGAATCTATGGCTGGTGGGTTGTGCGCCGCAGTAAGTGTCTGTTCGCGATCGGACGCCGACGGATCGAACAACGTGACGTGGCGCTGCTCGCGGCGGCTCTCAGCATTGTTGGCACGATCATGACCGTTCCGACGTGCATGCACACTCGAGCTATGCGGCCACACGACATCGTTAGCACCGCAGAAGGCTTCATGTACCGCAGCAGTCTGCTCGTGTGCACTTGTGTGCGGATGCTGCAGTCGCACATCTGCTCCAAAACCAGTCCCTGACGCACCGAGATCGGCCTGGCGCACAGAGTGACGAGGACGATGTCTCCGTAACGTGCCCATGCTCTGTTCCCTGTCATCTTTTATTCCAACCAGCCCCGCAATCGGCGATCCGAAGCCAGCCCGTGCCGGCGCCTCCGTGCAAGCCATGGAAGCATCCCCCACGACAGTGCCTCCAGAAGCATCCGGACCCGGACGCTTCAACGCACTCCTGCTTGGCTGCTGATCGCCAGCGATCATCGCAACATCTGCCGCTGCAGCCGAGGCGCGCTCCGACACGAGCCCACTGCCGCCTCGACTGGGCACTGCGGCTGGATCTGGAGGTGTGCTCACGCGCATGGCATCTTCAGGAGCGCCTGCTGATGTGCTCTGATTCCCAGGCACGGGCTCGTGGCCGGCACCGAAGAGGCGCGTGAGTGGCATCATCCTCGCAGAATCCACGGACTTGAACTTTCCAGCTCCGATGTGGACCTCCACCACCGGCAGGTCCGCAGCGTGCGCACGCCGCATGTCCTGTACACGCTCGCAGCTACAGCCCCTCAGGGGTCTAGTGAGAGCACTGACGCAGGTCAAACACATGCGGAGGCAGACGTGCTGCGAGGGAGGTCCGCCCCTGCCCACAACTGCGCACCGCAGCATGTGCATACTGCATGTGACGAGAGCCGATGAATCATTTCACATGCGGGCATCGACGGCCAAGTTTAAAAGACACAAAAAAAGCAAGCTGCAACGCAGAAGCGTGCTCGCCATGTGACCATGCACGGCCCCTCCATTCCCCTCGTCAGTCTACCCTCAGGCGAGGTCAGAGGGGGCACTCCTATTATTATTTCTTATTATTATTTCTATCGAGCAGATCAGAACAAGCAGAGTGGCAGCGCACCCCAAACATGCCCATCGCCGCCTTCACCACTGCCCCCAGAATTCCACCCGGATCTTTGGCTGGCTCTGCATCAGCGCCGCTGCCTTGCAGCTGCGCTGCGGGCTGCTGCTGGGATGCCGGGGGTGTGGAGGGGGCTGCACGGCCACCCTCGGCAGCATCCGCGCCTGCACAGTGAGTAGGTGCATGGGCAGCAAGCGCATTGGTACCCACCACCCGCACAGGGCCTGTCACCAGCGTGTGATAAAAACCCTTGCATTCTGTGACCTCAGTCCTTGGGTTTGTGCCAGCACCTTGCGCCGCGGGGGCAGCCTGAGTGTTGAACATAGCCAGTCTACTTTAACCACTGGACATCTGAGCTCAGGTGTCCAGTGGTTAAAGTACACTGGCTATGTTCAACACTGAGCAAGCGCAACACAGCCTGGTAGCCTCAAGCGTGTGGGCAGCGTATGTGGACCACATGCAGGGTGCAGGTGGCTGCCTGCGCCTGAATTTCCACCCCCAGTGGAAATGTCCCGACAGTTTCGAGTGCTATTTCTATTGTACGGTTTCCAGTTTGTTTCAGTACCATGCGGGATGGCCATCCCGGACATTGAACTCGGCGGGTTGAGCGCACCAGCAGCTGTGGGCGTGGGCGGGGGCGGGGCACGGCCGCAGAGAGCCCAGGGGGAGAGGTCCGCCCACGGTGGAAAGCGGTCACTTCTGGACAGCAGCTGCCCCGCGGCGCCGTGCGTGCGCAGCTTCAGAGTCACCGCCGTCGGCCACCGCCCCTGCACCTCCCTGCAGCACCACCCCCGGCTGACAGCCGCTCTCTTGTGGTTCTCAGTGCAGCATGCATGCGACGACGGGCATTCGGCTCACTTGCGCGTGGCTTTGAAGGCCTGCCAGTGAACCGGGAGGTTCCTTGCTGGCATGCATGGCAGCCAGAGGCTCCCAGCACAACATGCATGGTACTCGCAATGCTCCCAGAACAGCGGAGAACATTCCCAGAACCATACATGTGCTGCTGCGGCACCACTGAGCACGTGGGGGGCACAAATCTGTACAGAAAGAAGAGCAACACTGATTCGAGGACGCCTGCCGTTTAAGAGAAGGTATGGAGGGGTGTGGAAGGCACTGCCAACTGCTCAGGTCTACCAAAGCTGTATCATGCAAGACTTACCATCTCGTCTTGCAGGCATACTGCTGCTGCTCAAGTGCACACACACTCATGCACACACACTCATGCGCACACACTCATGCGCACACACTCATGCGCACACACTCATGCGCGCACACTCATACTGAGCAAGAAAGTTGCTCATGGCGCACCCGTCGTGCCACACGCGCCCCAGCAGGTCTCCAGCCATCACACTTATGAGGCTTTGCATGCGCGCTGGTGCATCTGCTGCATGCATGAACAGCGGGTGCAGCATGCCGTCCTTCTCACCACCCCCGGAAGGTTCCGCGCCGCGCGCTGCGGGGGGCAGCGCGGTGGGGACGGGTGTGAGGCTCATTTGCAGCGTCAGTGCTTTCGGGGGCTGCCTCACCTGCACACACCGCGAGCACTGCGTTGCTAGAGCACCAGAAATCCCCTCTTGGGGTGGGGGAAGCGCGGGGCCTTCTCTGCTCCAGCCGACCCCCCACCCCCCACACACAGTGCCTCATCATGCATAATGTGGAGGCAGCGTGCACTGCGTTGCAGCACTAGCGCTGTGTGAGGGTCAGACAACGAACAGGCGCCCTTCAGGATAGAAACGGGGTGGGCGAGGAACCGCAGGGGTTGAGTTGCATGAGCCGAGCGACGGCTGGCGGGGTGCGGGTGGGGGGGGGGGTAGTTCGTTGAGGTTAGGGGGTTTAGTAATGGGTGGGGGGGCGCGCAAGTGCAGCCCATCTTCTAAAACACTCGCACAGGGAGAATGCACATGTGCTGGCGTTGCAGAGGCCTGTGGGGCAGCAGCAGCAACAGCACAGCGCTCAGCCAGCGCAGGAAGCCTGCATGCTCATGTGCCAGCACTGCTGCTCCACGTGCGCCACACGGGGGCCTCGCAAGCTTGCAAGGAAGCTTTGGCCTGCTGGATGTCTCCCAGAAGAAAGTAGGAGTGCAAGGTGGGGGCCCACCTGTGGAACGGAGGGGTCGATGCCGCGTGAATAGTCCAGAAGCTTCTGCGCGGCCTGCTCTGTGAGCGTGCTGCATAGAGCGCGCAGCGCAGGGACGGTCATGGTGCTGACCTGCTGTGCGCTGTGGATGCTGTGTGCTGCGAGCGCCTGCGCCACCTTCCCCCCAAACCCTGCACGGCATGCTATAAGCTGCTGGCACAGGCAGGCCAGGCAGTGGCAGGCAGGCTCGTACAAAAGTTCAGGAAACTTCCCGGAGTGCTCAGGCCGACTGTTGATTTTCCGGGTCTAATCACCTAACAAAAAACGATTTATTCCACCTAGAGGCACCCTCAGAGAAAATTATTGCTCTTAGTATCGGGCAATGTGTACAACCCTGGTTGCAGGGGTGGGCGCCAGCACCGGAGTTTCTTGTTCAACAGTGAGAGGCACCGGCAGGCACCTCAGATGCTTTCACTGGCGAAAAAGGAACAAAAAAGGAGGAAGAGAGGTTCTGATGTGGCGGCCAGCTGCCTGTGTGCTATGAAACCAAGGTCGCTGACCACTGACCCATGTAGCGATACATGTCTCGTAGTGGTCAGATACCTTGGATTCACAACACTGTGGCAGGCATGGGCTTCATGGTGAGGGGAGGCACAGCACTAGTGCAGGCGCGCGCACGCCCCCGCTGACTGCCCACAGCTGCTGTGCAGGGCGTGTTGCGGTGGCAGCCTGCTGCGCCACCGCAACAGGCCGCGCGCCCGCGGAAAGAAAAAAGGAAGAGGGTACGCTGCATGCTAGAGCGCTGCACGCTACAGCGTTCGTTCCCCGACAGCAGCAGCCGCGCGCGCACACACACACACACACACACACACACACACACACACACACACACACACACACACACTGGTAGATACCCTGCTGGCTCTCGACCTGCCTGTGCAAGACAAATTGTTACTGTTACGTAAGTCTCTACAGGTCA
>JAUMHD010030216.1:0-25356 GCA_032359135.1 Ulvella scutata | reverse complement strand
GTTGCACGAGTTGCCAGCGCCTCCGCAGGGCTAGCAGAGATATCCCTAGCGCACGCGACGCTTCTAGAATGTAAACTCAGAGCTCAAAAGTCGTTATGTATCAACAAAAGCGGATGCGAGTAACAGAACGCGCCATGAGAACGTGCGCAAGGCAGCGAGTAACAACCTAGCGAGTCTATTCTACCTAGCCTAAAGTGACATATCACTCTGTTCCACCATCACTCTGTTTGCAACAAAATGGACGATGTCTTGCAATTTAGTTTGTGCAAGTGATAAGAAGTTGGGCTGCACTTTTTGAACGGGGTGATGAACGGGTTGTCTTTGCATGTCAATGTTGTCTGGTTTTCGGGTGAATCATTCGACTTTTCGATCCAACGGTAATGGATGTTCCGAAAATTAGATTCACGCTGTTGAGATGAAGGGAGATGTTTCGTTGGTTGTAATTTTTTTCTTTTGGTGACCTGTTGGTCCTTTTGGTAATGCAAGCGCCGCGAATGCGGCGCGTTTTTCACAATGTCTTGTGAAAAATCGCGACTGCGTCATCCTTTTATTTTATTTGTCCTACAGCAAGCTCCTGAGAGTGAGAGATACATAGACAGAGTAGGCGAACACCAAGCGTGCAAAACGAAGCCTAAGAGCATGTGTGACAACATCCTGAACAACAACAACCAATGAACGAACCGAACAGCCAGCACTATATTTTCTTTCCTTTCGTTTGTGCGCATTCAATTGCATGTTTCACGTTCCGAATGTGCCACGTGAAGCAGCTTAGCATGAAGACTAACCAGCCTCCAGTTACCACCAATGCATGCAAAATGCATGCGCACAAACCCCCAAACCGCACCAGGCCTGGCCAGGGGCCAGAAGCACTTCAGAACATCTTTCATAGACAACACATGCATGCTTCTAACCACCGACATGGACCCCTCCGCACCCCAGGGCCCTCCACCATATCCGGCCTCATGAAGGCGGTTATCCTCTTACATAATCGCGCCGATGGCCCGCGCGGTTCCATCCCGGGTGCTGCCAAAGCCACTCATCCTGCGCCACCAACCTTCCACGATCAACCCCCCCCACCCTGCATCCTGCGCCACCAACCTCCCACGATCAACCCCCCCCCCCCGTCCCCCCCCCCGACCGTCCCACCCACGGTCCGCACCCTTCCCCCTTGCAGGTTCCCTCATTACGCTAGGGAAGGAAGGCGTGGTCTTTCATATCCTTGCAGGTGCACCACAACAGCTGCTGCGCCACAGTAACATGCGCACTCAACTTTCTATGCGTCGCATAACCAGCCAGGAGGTGTGCATCCAACAGTGGGCAGACACTTCCTGAGGACGATTCCTCGCGACAATTCCTCATGACACTTCCTCACGACAATTCCTCAGGAAGGGCACAGCAGATATGTTGCATGGCTGATATCCGGGACGCTCCCAATCAGACTGATTTCAGGGTACAGCCAGCATGATTTGGGTCCGTTGTCATTCAGTTTAAGGGTTGCAGCAACACATCCTTCGAGGTCGTGGCAAAGAGCCACGCACACGCCAAGGGAAAGCGGAGGCTGGCTGTCATCATCTGGAGATCGTAAATAAACTGCCAGTGCTCCATCGAACAACTGAACACAGTTGCTGACTTCGCCGCACACAAGTTCTATCGGTGGCAAGTCCGGACCTGTTAATAGTGGGATCGCGCATTCTAAGGGAAAGATGGGGTCTTCGACACTTAAAGGATAGGAAGGTGGGCAGTCAGGTGGGGGTGGATCCGGGAACACAGCTGGAGGGGGGCGTGCGGGTCCAGCGCAGTCGCAGCGGCCACAGGCGGCGTCACACTGCTCCTCCTCACATTCCTCCCCGCCGGGGGGGGGTGGTGCGCAGATGACGGTAGACCACCTTGGCCTGATTTCAGTGGTGATGGAGGAGGGGGGGGGTGGCCTTCAGGAAGCAGCGGCGGGTTTTGGCCCTCCAGGTAGCTGCTGCGCAGCCAGGGGTGGCCTGGTACAGGGTCACACGCTTCTGGATGGTGTCCCTGAATAACGAGCCCTCCACTTGAGTGCCTGGGATGCTTGGCCCGGGGATGTCGGTGCCGGTCATCACCTCCCCACAGTAAGGGCCTGCACACCACCACCCTCCTTTGGCCAGCGCATCCTTTGTCATGCGACGATTTGCTGGTACATGAGCCTTTCTATGGAGTTGTGCCTGTAACTTTACACAACCTTTGGCCAGGGCCGCCTTTTTGGCACTGCATGAAGAAGGTACATGCATGCCAGGTGCTGACAGGAACGTTTTATAACCAGCCTCCTTCTCAGCTATTCACACAAGCCACTCCGGAACACATGTCTGAGTGCATACGTTTGTTTTCAAGAACAGAACTCAGGACTGGATAGCTGGTACCTGCGATGTAAACACTGGATAGCACTATCACACACTTTATTACTAATCGATCCTGGTCAGTGCGTTGCGACCACAGATGCAGGGGCCGCCACACGTGCTGTCACGTGCTGATGTGCTGATGAGCAACTTTGCTGATCTAAGATCTGTGTCTCGCGTTTGATACGCATCTTGAACACTGTGCATCACCTTGAACCGTGAATGGGCATCATGATACTGACAAGGTGATGGCGAAGTAAGATCTCTGTATGTGGAAAGCGTGCACGTTTGATACTTTTCCACATAGTGCGCACCAGTTGGCCGTGCAGCTGGTGGCACACAAGAATAGACGATCGAGCAGCATTGGACCCAATGCGAGTTTCAATGCACCGTGCGGCTTCTAGGGAGATCTAGATCTACTTCTCTAGCCTAAACGATCATGAACGAGCATGAATCAGGCATATCGGTCGCTGCGACGGTTAACCTTTAGTACCGTTACTGCTGCACAAGATTGCAACGCACTCCGTAGGAAGAGGGGAATAGTAAAATACGACATCAGGCTGAAGGGTCTGAGGGAGAGAGATAGAGAGGCCGTATACATGTGAGGTTGTCGGTGCTTTGTCATGTGGCAACCAGTTCAGTTGAGACCATACCTGGCATATCCGAGGCGACTGTAGCAAAGCCTGTCACGCAAATAAGAACTGCCACCTGGAGCAGGCGGTTGGGGATGTACTCGCGCAGCATGGAGGCGACTTGCACGCTCAACTTGAAGATGTGGCTGGACAGTGAATGTTCCGTTGGAGGCTGCAAGATTGCTAGCTATAGTGAAGCATGCTGCTAGAAACGCTGTTGAAGTAGTCCTGGCTCAACGTCTCCGAATGGAGTCACATGGACAATTGCAAGGAATCTCAGAATGACCATTCTGAGATTCTGCGCAGATGTTATTGATAACATCTGCGCGCGATTTGCATGAATCTGCGCATTTGAACTCGGCTGCCTGCTGCATGGCCCGACGAGTAAGAAAAACATCACGGTATTTTTATTTCATTCTACCTTGGCGGTGGTGCTGGCGGGAAATCCAGGAAGGCGAAGATACTCGTCTTTTTGTCGGCTATAGGTGGAAGCGGGTGTGTAAAGTGTAAAGTTACAGACTTAACTCCATAGCATGGCTCATGAACCAGCAAATCGACGCATGCCAACTTAGCTCGACCTCGCACTAATGACACAGGACATAGGTGGAAGCGGGGAGCTCCCCGTATTCTTTCTTCTGTGTACATGTCACTCCGACCATCAGGCAGATCGCTCCATCCAGTTGGAGCGAGGGAAGCCTTGTAGTGCGAGCATGCGCACCGTGCCGTGGTCGCTCGAGATACATGTAGTCTCGTGGCACGATGGTTGTGCCGCCAAGCGGATGCTTCTCTCAGAGAATCTGCAGGAGTGTTACAAAACTGGTCTACGAATGGCTATCTTTGTCCTGGTGCGAAGCGGGCGCGACAGAGGACGGCCGAACCTGTAGGTATCTATATCTATAGTTCGAGATATATACATCGATGTCTCGAGATATATACATCGATGTCTGCACTACTGTAGGGCAGTAAAACGACTCTGCCGCGCCGCGATTGGAATGTCTGGAACATGGGTCTCTTCCGATCGTCCATCAGCTGAGAACTGGATGGTGCTTGTCAAGGTCAGCCCGAGCGTACTAAGACGCGAATCGCAGTAGGAAGTAAACAAGATTGCTATCTATAGCCACACCTTGCTTTGCGTTGCTTAGTCTGCTACTGACGCTTCAAATTGCTTCCAGGGGTTCCTCAGATTGATATGTTGAAATTTTGTATACAGAACACTGCCACCGTAGCCTCAAAGAGTGAAATGTGTTACAACCTGGCATCCAATAGTCAGATCGCAGATTACCGAAGCCGAGATTGTGAGTATGGTATCCGTGTGTGCACACTGTTGGCATCGACTTGATCAAGTCGATCACTGCAGATTGAGAGTTGCTTGCATGCATGAACACACCATTTGTGAGTTGGATCCGGTGGGAGCTCAACATTCCCATCCGAAACGGAGTGAGAGGCCAAAGAACATGCACGCAGTACTTACAAAGACCACAGACAACAGATGATCCACTGGTATTGTGAATCATTGTTGCCCCCATCTCTACATGTGTCTCTCCCCTCCCAAAACCCTCTCGAAAGACGTCAAGGGGTGACAACAAAAGGGGTGAATGCTTTAGCTGCCAGACAAGATATGCTAACACCACCCCCCTCGGGCTTGCAGTCTTCCTCAAGGTGCTGCCGTGTTCTGTTGGTATCTGAAAAGTCACTCAGCCGAATGGCAAAGTTGGAATAGTCCTCTGCACCATGGTGAATGGCCACAACGACACCAGTATCGTCCAACACCGCACCGCCACTAGACCCCTTACATGTATCGTAATCTGCATTAATGACCGAGGGCCAGAGCGAGTCTGTGCAAGTTACGTGGCCTTTGGCAGTCTTCTGGTGGCAGGCTGAAGTCACATTGCTGCAGGCACCTGGTGAATGCTCACCCCCAGCTGGATACCCGATTACTCGAACTTCCATTGAACTTCTCTCCGAGCACGAGCTATCCTCTCTTGCAAGGTCTCTGGCTATGTCTCGGTACGCGTAGCCAGTCACAACGCGCCCGTCCCACGACGTTGGTGGCTTGTTCAGTGTCAGAAGTGCGACGTCATCTCGCCAAGCGTCGTTGTGTGCAGAGGAATTGTACCTGAATGTGTTCAAACCGGAAAGGTAGTGAATAGGAATGCACCCAAATAGCGTTTACAAAGAAACTAGCACAGAAACAAAATCCAGCTCTTCGCAACAACAGCATTGAACCTAAATACAATGAATTGAAAATGTATGAAACAAGTGTGTACACCATGATCAAGAATGTGAGTGGACCTGATAACGGAACCACGAACATCAGGCAAGATAAGCGGTGTTGACAAAGGTGTTGATTTGTCTGGATTTTCCATGCGCAGTGTGACGTTATGTTGTCCATTCCAATAACCATTCCTCACAAGACGCAGCGAGCTTCTACTGACGACACAAAGTGATCTGAAATAAGACGCCGTATATGTACACACAAGATACCGCGCGCCGCATACGCGGCGCTTGCATTGAGATACTTTTTCATTAATGAATATTGAAGTGAGCTATTTTTCCATTCATCAATGTTGAAGAAAGATATTGAATTGGAATTCGTGGCGCTTGCAGTGGTGTGTGTTAGTGACTTATAAAGCAGAAAAGTTTCTAAAAACACGGCTTCCTTCATCTCAAGAGCTTGCTTCTTCTTCGGAAAAGTCATCCAGAATAAAAATGTTGAATCATTTATCACCTCGCCCGAAAACGGTTACATGCAAGAATACCCAATTCACCACATGCATTTCATTGAACCATTTATAGCAGACCACAAATTGCAAGACATCGCCGTTCCATTTCCAAATAGAGTGATGGTAAACATCAGTGAAGCTCACTCTCCATATAATCTAAGCACTGTGCAAAATAGATCAAACTTGCAAGGCTCAGCGCCGCTGGTACCGTAGTTGCAGATTTGAGAATTCTCATGCGTCATGTACACAACCAGTTGTTGAAAGAAAGTAAAGAACACGCAAGAAGTGAAATGTCATGGCCCCAAATGCCTAAAGCAACAAAATCAAGCGATGGAGACTCAATATCAGCATGAATTGGTGGAGCTCTGTATACCCTTGCGACATGCTGACAATGTGCTTAGATATGCCAGATTATAGACTCCCGATGTCCTCCCAATGCAGATTGAACAACATCTTGTGCGCCGCTGCGCGGCGCATGCATATTCACTTGGCAGTGTTCACGTGTTATCAAAGTGTGGGTATGTATTCAAAGTGTGACCACCCAACATCAGGTCCTACAATGAGTATGTGGAACAATATCTGCCTTTAAGAATGTGTTGCGGATAACCACCAGTAATGTTTGACTGCTATGCCAGGTTGCATCCTTTTGATCTGGGCGGTTAACGTACATCCATAGCGAAAAGAAAGCGGTGATGACACAATATAACAGATTTATGATACTCGTCAGCTCCAGATTGCGTACGAATACCCACAGTTTACGCATACCATCGATGTAAGAAGACGAGTAGAGCAGTGATTTCATCCTTCGATTCTTCAGATGGGTTGGGGGGTCACATTGCTGTGTGACATGCACAGACTCAGCCAAGCCACTCTCAGACACTTTTGTGTATAGCGCTATTTACATAGAGGAAAGCCGATGGAGCAATACAATGCAGAATCAACCAAGCACAAACAGTCATTCTGCGTGTAATCGTGGTGACTAAGAGCTGCTCCTGGGTAGCCTTGGCCACAAACAGGAGTTTGGTAGAATTCCTGCCTTCTTTATAATTTATTTCTCTCTTTCATTTCCAAGCAGAATTTTGGGCAGACATCAAATATGTTTCACAGCTAGGGACTCAGAAATGTAGAATCACCTCTTACAAACCGGAAAGGTAGTAAATAGGTATGAACCCAATTAGCCAAAATCAACTAACACAAAACATCCACCACTTCACTCAAATGGCACAACAGCATCACATTCTACGTCAAGAATCTAAAAACGAAACATCACGGCCTAAGATAACACGTCTGCGGAATTATGAAGCTGAAGTTCCGCGAACCGTCCACAAAGTACATGACTCCCACTGTCATACGCACAAAGCCTTAAAACAATCAGCTTTTGCCGACTCAGGAGAATATCTGTATCCCAGGACAGATCTCAGCAGTTTTTAGAAAGGGTAATACTACGGTCAATTGCTTCACGTCTGCTGTATTGGGTTCTGCAGAGACCAATTGATAATGTCTGGTTCAAATGTGGTTCTATTCAATCTATGATTCAAGTGAGAAATCGGCCCTGGGGGAAAAGAGAACGGGGCAGGATGGACGACCAGTTTGGTTGGTCACGAAGCAGGACTTTAGTTCATGAAGTGAGACTTGAAGAAAACAGTGTGACTCATGTGTTTTGTATCATAGGTACTTCATGTCCCCAACGGGCTGGCGTACTAGCATCCTACAGCTCCCGAACGAGGGGCCGAATTCTGCGCCCCGCCATTCCGAAGTTTTGATGTCTGGATATATCCCAGACATTGCAACATTGCTTTGAACACACGCTGTAACTATGAAAAAGCGGGTTCACATTACGAAAATGGCAGAATCTGGCTCCAACAGTGCAGTTTCGAAGACGAGCTGGCTACCGACGCCGGAGGTCCTTGCGGCACCCGTGTTTCTGCAGCCTGTCACATGCAATTGGAACTTCGAACAGGCAACTGAATGTGCACACTGCAAAATTACAACGACACTGTTGCAGCGAAAGAAATCCACAGGCACACATGTCCTGTGTAATTCGCACCGATACAATCGACATGTACTTACTTCGACTGGACATGTACTTTAACTGAAGGAGATTGCTCTTCGTACTATTTCAAATGTTGGCGTCAGCAAGGGCCTTCCATCAATTTTGTGTGTTGCTATCGTTTGCAGTGGTGAGTGTGTGAAGCGGCAAATGTGCCTTTTCCCCACATCCCACACACCAACTCCCCCACACACGCCAACAGCCCATGTGTTCTCGTCTGATCTCTCTAGGCCAGCGTCTTCCTCGAACATTCACTGCACTATTGAAGAGGGACTTGGTGCGAAGTGGGTGCCACGTGGCGCACCACGTCGACGGGCGTGGCGCACAGCACTCTGCACTTTAGAGCCTGAATCCGAACCATTTCCCCTGATGAAGTCATACACGGTGTTTCCAAGGAAGCACGTGTTGAGCGAATATACATGTTCATACATCAATGATCGTCGAGCAAGCTTGGTTGTCCTAGGAACTCTATATGCAGCGTTCGATAGTGTGTGTTCTTGCACTGAATCACCTGCTATTCGAATTTAATTCATGGTACGTGGTGTCGCTATCAAGCGCCTTCCATCCATCCGAGCTGATGCGGTCGTTCATAGTTTACGGTCATGTGTGAAGGGTACCATTACGAACCGACGAGGGCAAGGGTGCGAAGTGGCTTGGTGCCACCACGTACATGTCGACGGTCTAGACGCGCAGCACTTTGCACGCCACCGCCTGAATCCGAGAGGTTTTCACGAGTGAAATCGTATGCTGTGAATCGTGTGACGTGGCTGTCGGGGCCGAAGAGGTGGAAGTGAGTGAGTATCGGTGTCAAGGTCTTTCCGTGCAAACTTTATTAGATAGATAGATAGATGTGCAATGTACTGGAAGCGCCTTTGAGTTGAACAAACGATACATGAATCCACCTTTGGCTGGTTGGATTGATGCCACGTGCACAGCTCGATACTGGTTCGTGCAAGAAAACACACCCTTCTTCAGTATTCACGGCAGTATGCAGATATGATCCTTGAGTCAGGAGGTCTGGAGCGCACTTGTTCGTCATGCTCCATCCTAAAGCAAAAGCTTGCCTTGGACTCGGGCTGGTGCAGTTGTCAGAAAGTTTGCAAAATTCTGTGTGATCGCACGTGTCTCCCCCGCAAAGCACGTCTATGTAAGCAGCTGTTTCTTTCACACGTGCATTGTCGTTCCCTGGCACCTGCCGTTGGATGCAGTGACCGTTGGTTGCCATGATCGCCTCTCCGTTGGGGCCTTGTTCGCGGGTCAGCCACCCAGTGCACCGCTTGGTTCGGGCAATGTCAATTGAACCCGGCATGGGTTTGTTTTCTTCGTCTAGGCAAGGATAGTACATATGCAGGCGGCACGAGGCGTTGACATTTGATTCGTGCCACACTGGTTCGCTTCCAATTGGCAGCACAGTCTCTGGTTGCTGCGGACTGTTGAACAGGGAACGCGCATGCACTGTGAACACTGTGCACAGCACCAGCAGGCCCGTCGCCGTCACAGTGGTCAAGCGTTTGATCATCGTCGCCATCTATGACCGCTTTCAAGTAGGTTGCGTGTTGTTGCTTTGAGAAATGTCCTGATCACGAGTTCCTGACTGCACAGCAGAAACCCTTCAATCAGCTACTCTATCTCTGAGATATCAACATGACCTGAGTAAGTTGCAACAAGACACAAGAAACGGCAACAAGAAACAATGGCGCATGAATGTGAGGTGCCTTCTATCATCATGTCCGAAGAGGATACAGATGTGCTGAAAATAATATGAGATACTCTAGCGGCATGTGACCACATACACAGCGTCAGCCATGCCAATTGCAAGCATGAAGATCGGTCGCGACCACTACACAACAGACACGATCATCATCGGCAGCACTTAGTGCAGCAAAACTGCCATCATGTGATGTGCACCAGGAGGCACAAAATGCCGCTGCAGTTCCGATATTCAAGAGCGATGAATTCACATATATAGGACGCTGCGGCGCAAGTTTCTGGCGTTGGCGAAGGGCAGCGTATTATGGGTAGAGTCGAAGCTATTGTCCATCACAATAAGAATATCTCGTCGTATGTAGCTGATATGTTGACAGCAGGCGCATTTGATAAGGTTCGAGAGTCACGCTCGATGCAGGTGGACAGGTGTATCTCGAGGTACGCACGTGGTTAGCAGAGACCTGCAACGTGTGTGGAATGACAGATTTCAGCTTGCAAAACAGGAGTTCAGAACATACGTACACAAGGTGCTTTTATTGTGTTCAAGTGAGAAGCACAGGCCTGTGGCGCAAGTCAACGGCAAGCGTACATGTCCACAACGTACTGCCGAGTACGCATACGCCATAGATGAAGGCACCAGCTCGCATTGCTGTGGCCGGGGAATGCGTGTCCAGCATTTGTATTCCGCTCAGTACAAGCAATCGCAGTGCGCTCGTTTTCTGACAGGATTACTTGTACGGCAGTGAGAACTCTGATGACCAACGATTAGCAAGGTGCGCCGCAAGTGTGTGCGGCGCATATGACGGCCGTTTTACGTTGCGGCAAAGTATGTTGCCTCGGAGCAATGGGCAGTTAAGGGTCGTGATAAAATTGTACATAAAAGAATGAAACACATGAAAATACTGCATCCGATCAAAGCCTCGGTACAGATCTAGAACTGTGCCTGCTCCTGGATGATTGGACCATGCATCAAATGTCGGCGCGTCTGAAAAGGAATCCCTCCACTAGGGGCGCTAGCTAGGTCTACATTAGATCAGTACTCGTGCGCATACACAATATACTTCTTTACCTGGCATCGGAAGATCCCATTGTTCGCTTGCGCGGCCACTTCAGCGAGCTTGAGAAAATCAGCATGTTGCGCATGCAGTGATCGTAGTATGCAGTCTGTGGCCCTTTAAATTTTCAGACCGTCAGCTTGCTAAATTCAAAGGCAGATGTGAGATACTCTTTGGCGTGCGTATTATGTAATGCCTGGGCCATTACACCGTCACTAGCCTCGCCTGGGTAGCAGGAGCCGGCTTTGTATGTTTCGACCTTGTGTGTTTCATTCATGAAGATGGTTACTTCGGTGAGTAGGGGATGCCATAATAACACACAATGCGCAGTTTGAACTCACCGTATAAAAAGTTGATCACATCCTCTTATCCACAGCTACCCAATTTCAGGAGCTAGTGCACGTACATGAACGACGACATCGGTACGTGCACAACGGGAGGCCTTGAAGAGAACCAGGCCCTAGTGCTCTGGTACGAGGTGGTAAAAATGTACGGCAGAATTCGCGTGTGGCCTGGTGCCTGCGCGCACGCAGGTATCACATCAGTTGTGATACATCAGTTGTGCACCTCAACAACACCCGCAAGACAACAGCATATTGGTATGCACAGCTCCAGTCATTGAAAACGTGTTTTAATGTACGCATTGTTATCAGTAGTTCTGTTGCCTCGCCACCTCTGTTACAATCCTTCAGTCACGTCAAGATCTTCAGGGCAAACACGGGCAAGCATGGCGCTTCTACAGTTTTCGAAGCTCTTTAGAGATACATGACACATGTGAAAGTAATCTTCCTCTGTGGTGCAGTGTAGTTGCAGCATGTTATATTCTGTGCTGATACCAATGGTGGTTCAGAGATTTCTATGCTGGCCCAATGCGTGTCAGCAACACAACATTGTCACAATGTTTCACAGTACCAGAAGCGCGCCCGATCGTTAGCGTTTATGATCGTATGCGAACACTAGGCCTAGGAGTGATGATATCACTGATATAATACATTCGCCCACAATCGTAACACAGAAGATGTGTGCGAAACTAAATCATTCATCGGAGATCCAAGCAACCCAGTACCATACATCGGTTTATGTGCCAGCTCACCTGCCTGTGATCTCTTCAATCCCAAAGCTGGCAGAGGGCAAACTTTCTGGTGCCAAGTATGGCAGGGCAAGAATGCTTTGATGCAGCTTCAAAGCAACTCAGGGCAGGACTCAATAACTGCGAACTGCGACGTGCTGCGGCACTACTACTCCTACAAAGACCTTGGCTGTGAGCACTGTGCTCATGGTGTGAACAAGCTTGCAATGTTCGCCCTAGTGCATGCGGAGGCTTTGAGCAATTTACAGACTCGCCCAGCAGCAGTTTACAGACCTGCCAGCAACTAAGGAGGGCGGCCAGGCGCCAGTGCCCGTCACAGAGGGGGTCGACATCACTCCAACTTGGGGCCCCACCGCACATGCTGCAAACCTGCGATGCTCCCCATGGGGGGCAAGTCTGTGTCTGTCACCTCAGGACGTGCTCTTGCCAACCTGAGCAGGTCCCTCAGCTCCCATCATGGCTCCAAACTCACTTATCCGCCCTCATTCCCTTCTGCGAGAGTCTCTAGACGTTCCAGTGTTTGGTCCGGGGAGCGGTGCGCATGCGCATTCAATGGACCTGGTGCCCTGACATTTACATTTTTTATGTGTAGCATGTGTATCATGCGCATGTTGTGCGCTGTGTAATGGTACTTGTATTCTCCATGTTCCCACGTTGCCATCTCTTTTGCACGATTGCTGCTGGAACGCTGCTTCAACGCTGATTACGAAAAGATCAGGAATCGGCCTATCCCATTGTAATGTGTTATCGAAGGCATGCGCTGACGTAGGAAGGGATTTAATGCGTTTTCAAGATCCGAACTTGTCTTGAGGGGATTCAAAGCATTTTCAAGGTCATGAACACAAACTATTAGTGCTGACACCAGGGTTGTTTGTTTCAACATCGAAAGAGTGTATAAAGTTACAGGCATAACTCCATAGATGGCTCATGCACCAGCAAATCATCGCAACACGAAAAAACAGGTATGTGCTTCCTTCATGTGAAGGGAACCGTTGAAAATCCTTCAAAATGGCATCCGTGCAGAAAATATTTCATTTCCTTGGCTTACCACGGGTTGCTTTGACAAATCATATTGGTCACAAAATCCCCGAATGCTCTGCGCTCACTCCCTAAGGCACAGATAATGCCCCTGAATAACCTTGCTACTGTTGCTTGTTCCACTGGTGTTGTAGATCGTGGTCTGTGGTTGCGAATCAGTAGGCAGTATCTGAGTTGTGCCCTGGCTCGTGGTCGTGGCATCGTGTTTCGTCACTTTTATCGCAGTTTGGCTAAGAGTGCTGGGAAAGACTTTCGTGATGGTACTGTTGTGCCATTCGAGTGAAGTGGTGGATGTTTTGTGTTAGTTGATTTTGGCTATTTGGGTTCATGCCTATTCACTACCTTTCCGGTTTGTAAGAACTTGAAGCCCCTGAATGTGTCAGTGCAGATGTTCTGTGCAGTGTGCATAGAATCACATGCTCTGCGACATGAAACCAATTGAAGGGATTCCATGCTCAGAACGTCTGTACCGTTTTGGGCATGCTGACTACTCCACAGCAGCCGCCGAATTCATAACCCAACTCCAAACAGTGCGCGAATTGCAACGTATCGTCTATCGCATCGCGGCGCTTGCATTTTTCGACGTGCAAGCAAAGTAAAGTATGTGGCCTGTTACATGCCCGTTATATTGCATGTGTTACCATTTTCAAGGGCCATTTCAAGTGCAGTGAACGTTGTTGCAATAGCGATGATGCCTCTTGCTTCCTTGCATTTACAGTTAGACTCCCACGCCTTGCCTGGCAACAAGATAATACACTAGACCTTCAATGCCTGAAAGGCCCACACTGAAATCAGGTATGTTCTTCTGGAGATGATCAGCTTCGCCTACTTTACCTTCGTCGCCAATGGCGACCTCATGAAGAGTGTGTAAAGTTACAGGCATAACTCCATAGAATGGCTCATGTACCAGCAAAGCATCGCATACCAAGCTAGCTCGACCTCGCGCAATCGATACAGGACATGCCTCGTGAAGAGCGCCAGCAGCTGCAGCATTGCCCCCACCCCCCCCCCCCCCCCGCCCCGCCCTCACCCCACGCCCCATCATCCCTAGGCACTCACAGGTCCCAACGTCGGCACCCCAACTTGGAAGACACCGCCTTTAGAATACGCCACTTAAGTTGACGTACATGTGAGTCCATGCGCATGATAGAATTAGAAGAGGGGGGGGGGGGGGTGATCTTCACATACATGCATATGTGCATCTTGTTCTCCTCAGGAATGTAAAACTCACTACGTTGTTCAATTATTGAAGAAAGCAACTGGATCACCGTCTGTGCTTGTCGGCGGCTCTTGTCTGCCGTCATCGGGGTCAGAGAGGGAAACGACATCCGTGGGCTCGCTGTCGTTCGGATCACCGAGGTACACGTCAGTAGTAGTACCAAATATCTCCCCTCCACTGTCCGTATACTCCGCACCATCGTCTACAGTTATTCCACCGTTGTCGCCTTCGACCGAGGTGATACTCAATAGCAATCTCGCGGTGTTGCTACTCTCAGAGCTCCTTAGCGATCTACCGAAGGAATTCTCTTTCGGGCCGCTTGATGCAGGCATGGCAAAGGCACCGGCAGCTGTTGCAAGGATAACAGCGGCCTTGAAAACATTCTTCATATTGATACTTGCTACTTGATGCTGCATAACGTTCAACTGTGTGTTACAACCACTTGTTACAACCACTGTCACCAATGTGAAAGTTGTCGAGAACGAAGTTCGCAGTGATCACAGTGAACAATGTCAACATATTGTGAAGTATCAGGAACTGTGAACTTTCCGCGATACGCCACACGCTACAACACCTTGCAACAGGCATGCCAAGTTGTGCGAATATGCAACAGGAAGTGTAGTCCGCGACACGGAGCTATATAGGTACCTGGCACAGCTAGATCATGGCGCCTGCACACGTGTCCGTACTCTTTCATGCTCGCAAATGTATTTATACACACACAAGCGCTTTATGCACCGCTCCATGTTCACATCGGCTGTACATGCATGTAAAGCCGATGTCAGCACATATGTGCTGAAACCGCGACGAGACGGTTTGCGAAGACGGTTGGCGAGAACGGTCGTTGCCATGATCGTGGCCATCAGTCACTACATCGACAAGGGCGCTGGACATGCACAGAAGCATATGCACTTACTGGCCATCAGTTGAGCACAACTACGTGAAACCCCCATGATTGTTCACACGAAACCCCTCATCATGATCAGTTGAGCACGTTTACAACTACCCGGAGTTTGCATATGTGCACGAATAGGTGTACAAGAATGTGCATATGTGCACTACCTCAGGACTCAAGTGTTACATATTTGACAGATGCAATCCCGCGCCGGCTGGGATTGGGGGAGGGAGATACCGGAGAAAGCAAGGGGCAGCGAACAAAAGGTGCGATGGAAGAGGAATAGGTACCCATGGGGAGGGGGAGCTAGTGGAAGACTGTCAATTGCGGGTGAACGCCCCCACCCCCCCGCCCCCCCAGGTACTGATTGCTAGAGACCCACCCCCCCCCAAGGCATCATCAAAAGGAAAGTGTGAGCGGAGACGTTGTAGTTGGGAGTGCAGCTGTTAGGTTCTGTGCTAATACCAAAAGCGCCCGATCGGTTATGATCGTATTCTACCACTAGGAGCGATGATGTCACTGATATAGTAGATTCTCCTACAATCGTAACAGCATCCCCCAAGCTTGCTTGCAGTGCACCCAGTTCAGAGAGAAGTGTGGCACCCAAGTGGTGTCACTGTCATCTCCCGGGTGCGCTATGTCTACCTGTATCTGGTGTATCCGTGGCGTGGGGAGTCCTCAGCGTGTGCAAAGTTACAAGCATAACTCCATACAATAGCTCATGTACCAGCAACTCAGTGTGAGAGCATAGGTGGCAAGCGCCTGGAAGTGATATCTGGGGTTTGGTGGTTGCTGCTCGAGTTAAGTTGTCAAGCGATGATTCGCTGGTACATGAGCCTTCCTATGAAGTTATTCCTGTAAATTTACACTGTTGTTGGAGCCCTGAGCCTGAAAATTTTGTGCTTTCACTGGCTGTCGCGGGTACCAGTCAGATTTCACTGCAAGTCAGGGGTGTAGCATAATGGAACGTGAAGTTACATCGACTGTTGCGCGCGGTACTCAAGCACAAAGCTTGCTGAAGAGGGATTGCACCACATCATGGACCCCAGGAAAAAATACAAGCCACAAGAACAGAGATTCTGAGCTTAGTTCAGACTCTACTAGATCAGAGGGCATGCCTCCAATCAAACACACAACGCAAGAATCGATGCCTTTCGTAGTAGGTGTTACGATTCTGGGCGAATCTACTATATCAGTGACATCATCGCTCCTAGCGGTAGAATACGACCGTCGTTCCTGGGTCGGGCGCTTTTGGTATTAGCACAGAACCTAACAGTAGCTGCTGTGGGAGGTTGAGCCGTGTGTGAAAGGCTGTACCGTGTGTGTTGTGTCATTCTTCCTGCCCTATGTTTAGTGGTTACATGATTATGTTCTGGGAGATGCTCCTAGACCTATGCGCTTTGTGTGCTACTGTGCAGCGCAACAGTCGATGTCACTTCACCAGAGACAGCACAAACCGATCGAGCGAGACCAGCAGAAGAAACATCCAGTCACCAGCAGTGATCACCAGTGTCGCTTAATTTGTTAGGGCAGGCGCCTAAAAAATAGCCCCAAATATTCATAGTTGCTCTATCTAATGAAGCGAAACTGGTGATCAATGGTCACAAGCACAAAAGCCAGCCCCGGCTCAGTCGCTACCCCTGCTACGAAATTGTACCCCCCTCCAGATGCCCAGCTGCAGGATTCATCTTCGTGCCTAGTAGGCCTGCCCACATCCCGCGCTCCACAGCCAACCAGCAGAACAGGCACTCGCAAAAGGCCCTTGCCCCTAAGCCTCGCCCCCAACAACTCGTGCACGCCGCCTGCCAGCACGACCAGCCACCTGACACCTGCAGCATCTCTCCTCCTCTGCAGTCTTTCCCTGCGACCATCCCCCCACTCTTGACCCCTGTCGATGTAATCAAGGTCACTGACCCCTGACACATGTAGCGCTACATGTCTCGGTAGTTAGCGACCGTGGTATAATACCCCCCCCCCCCCCTCAACGCGCCCTTTACTCCGAATGTCCACACCTCTCAATCAAAGTGCTGCTAATAGCAGGCGCCATCCCCGTTACTGCCGCGTCTGCCGTGGACCACTGATCACCAGTGTCGCTTGCTTAGATAGAACAATCCTGATCATTTGGGACTATTTTTTGAGTGTGTAACCTGACAAATGAAGCGACACTGGTGATCACTGCCGTGGACCCATCGTCAGAGACAGTGGAAGATTATCCAAGCCGCCGCACAGAGTATTCTCCACGCAGTGTATTTTTGTTGCAGCAGCCTGTAACTTTACACACACATTTCTGTTGCAGCAGTCTACCTCCTACGCACTGCGCTTTCCCTTCTGAACTTCCTGCCGCTTGTCTGGATGCAAGGTGAACACAAAATTGCCACCACGTCACCAGAAGGGCACAACAGCACGATCGTGGAAGTCTTTCCTACCACAGTTTCCAGTTTCTGACACTGTTGAACATAGCCAGTCTACTTCAACCGCTTCCCAGATGTCTAGTGGGCTCAGATTCAAAGTACACTGGCCATGTTCAACAGAATCTGGTTCACTAAAAGAGCTCTTGAAATAGAACTGGGGAGGCTGTGCACACTTTTTATCTGGTTGAGCTCTCATGCATATGTGTGGCTGAGAGTGCTCGAGCTCGAGCCATGTGCTCGATCGAGGACATGGTTCGGTTATCTTTCAGAGCAGATGATGCACATGACGCACATCTGCTCTGCCCCGCACCGTGTGTGTGTGTGGGGGGGGGCAAGGGAACCTCCGCATGCTGTTTACACGAGAGCGTAGAGGTGGAGGCGTAGAGGCGGCCTGGAATGTGTCTACCTCCAACGTGAAACCTCCCATTCATTGGTGATACCTTGGTATCAGAGATGACTAAACATTTGTGGTACCTCGGATTTGTCACCTTCTTGGTGTGCTTACTTCCATAAGATGATCTTGTGGCCCAGTTTCACACATACAAGCACCACATCCCACCTATAAAGTACTGGGAAACATAGTTATGTAACACCTCTGGGTCGTGTTTGTGTCTTGCACACAGTTGTGTCATGCACACAGTTGGTTTTGAAGTTGATGTTCGAGAAAGCACACAGTTGAGGTTGAGATTGAGGCACACTAACTGGCAGCTCGGTGCACTTTCGGTTGTAATAGCTCGCCATCAATCTCTCTCTCGATAATGAATGTCTCCACGATCGACCTTGCAAGATTCAGAACTTACCTTCACTCTGGCATGTGCAGCAATGAAGCGAACGAACCGCAAAAGGCACGATGTATCAGGCATAAGTCCAGGGTAAGAAAGCAGGCAAGGAACGCACAACCGATGCGGTGCCCACAATGTGAACAGCAGCAGAAGCAAGAGGAAAGGACCAACCAGTACCAAAGAGACACCACTCAGGACTAATATTGAAGCCAGACATGTAGCAAAAGGTCCAGACCATCATCCAGCCACAGAGGCACCATAATGCCTTCAATTCACGGTGGTTCACTACAGGTAAACCACAACATTCTCAAACCGCACAACAGCACCTGCACAGAATACAGAACAACCAGCTCGAATACATGCGTACAACATTTGTTGCAGGAACAGCTCTGTGTGGTCTGCCTGTTCTGGATCAGCAATTTGTGATGCAAGGCTGATGACAGTTGCTAGTGCTGGCCTGCTTGTGCATCTGTCACATCTACGGGAGAAACTTGAAAAACCAGCAACACTAAACTACCGCACATCTGAACATGTCCCAGATGGTTTACTGTTATACCGACTTGAAGATGCCCCAGACGGTTTACTGATACATCAGCCACCACTGGCCATCAACAAGTTCTTGTTCAGCACCCCTTCAGATATTCCAGCTACTTGTGTCATGAGAAGTGGAAAAAAGGTCCCTCGAGTAACCCGACCAGAAACAGCGCGCACATACTTAGAACCAGAGGTGGCGCCTGGGGAACCAGCAAGTACCAACGTCATTGTGCAGCAGTCCAACTATTAGACCACTCAGACAGCTTCATCACTACAAAGTTCTCAGAACCATGCTGGCGCAGTAACCTTCGCGACTGAATTGTCTGTCCAACAAGCACAGAGTTAGGCTGAGCCCAGCGATAACGATTCGTACTCCGTATGGAAGACAAGGAACAGCAAGCGTACCCTCTCTACACTGAATATATACAACCTTACGTCTCCGTTCAGTGCCTTGTCCTTGCAGCCATCGAAGAACATCCACATATGCAGCCTGTGTCTCGAGCCGCACCGCCTTTTGCGATCTCACAGCGAGTACGCAAAACTGCAACACAAATGTGCATAATTTTGATGTGTGTTTGGTGCGGACAAAGCCGCTCCTCCTGATCCTACAGCTAGACAGCAGACGAAGTCTCCTAGCTGATAATGATGATACGCATGACATATGACTTATCAGAACAGCATATTGCGTATGCAGACGCGCAAGCATCGTCGCATGTTGTCACTACCTCCTCGGCTGAAGCATCGATGACCTCGACCCCAGCACTGTGCCACCAGAGACGCCAGAAGCACTATCTACGCCACAAATCACGTCCTCCACTGCAGAAATCAACAAAAACTACCTTTGGGTTTACTTGCGTCTGTTATCTCCGTTCGAAACATCCTTGGCACCCCCACAGAATCTGACCTCTGGAACCAGAATTCTGCGAAATAGTGGTGGTCGGTTGTCGCAAAAATCTTGCCCCTCAGCCACTCGCATGATTTATCTTCGACCTACAAGCGTAAAATGGTCGTATTTTTTCGCTTGCACACCCTTTCGCAGAAGCAGTCTCTTGCGCAGTGCACCAGGCACAACTCAGTGCAGGCGCAACGGTATACTGCACATCTGACAAGCGCACGTGTAGGCTGACGGCTCCCAATGGACTCAAGATGGGGCACTGTCGACACAGACGTGCTGTCACACGTTCTTCAGCGAATGCTTCCCTTCCCTGGGCAGGTGGCGCAGTGCAGATTGGTCTGCGAGGCCTGGCGGCAAGCCATAACCCGTTCACAGCACGTAACAGTGACACTACAACACAGTGCGTTCTCATCAGCCTGCTGAGTGTACGTTCACGGGGAGTTGGTGTTCTGTTTGCCGCACTCGACTCTGTTAGTGTGCCTTCTTAGACCATGATGCTTACCAGCCATCTGATGCATCCAGCCCGCCGAAGAATGATGCAATCAGGTACAGTAAAGCTGTCCGCGCTTCATACCAATGGCCGTCAGCAATGTATGTAGCATTCACCGAAGCCATGTTGACACCATGTGTCTGTCGCAGGCCAGGCATCATGTTCAGCGACAGAACACAGAGGCATAGTACTTGCAAGGCTACATGACTATCTCCATGCTCTTCCAGTACACAGCGTCATGCACGCACATGCTGAGAAAGTGCGCAGACGAAGCGCGAAGGTACCACAAACCCTCGTCGCCAGTGATCGCGATCCAGACAGTGTGCTCCTGTCGAATCTGAAGAGTGCAGGACGCTCCGTTGATCCGCGGAATGTTCCCTCGCTTGATGAACCCTGCTTTCCTTTTATGTGGCCTCCATCCGACTCATGCAGCATCCATAACGACGTTAACATGACAGCAGCAGCGCAAATCAGGGATCTAGACGCCTGGTACCGCTCCATACTCACAGCAACACCTTTCGTTCCAGAGGTTCAAACAGAGACATCTCTTGGGCCTTGCCCCTCAGAGGGTTTGCAAGGCAGTGCAAAGCACACGAAGCCAGGGCGCAGACATATCAAGTCACCTCAACCGGGAGAAGACATGCTTCTGCAAGTTAAGATGGACGTATCAGCCTGCAGGCAGCTGCTGAATGATATTGGTGCACTGGACACTAGCCAAGTAGCCAAGCAACATGCTGCTTCGTTGCGTGACCTGAAGGTGAGCGCACTCATCAGAGTACAGCAACATCTGCTTTATACGAACCTGGTTAATACGAACTGCGGCATTATACGAACCAATCCAGTGAGGTCAAACGGTGTCTGTACATTGAAATCCTGCTGGTTAATCTGAACTTCTGGATAGTACGAACCAAATCAGTGGGGTCAATTGGGTTCGTATTAACCAGATGTTGCTGTACTGCTGTAAGTTTTAGAGTCGTCACCTGTCAATCCGTCTTCATACTGTACATCATTCTTCTCTTGTACCTGATTTTCTTCTTTATCCACACATGACCCTGCCTCCAAGTACAACAATTAAACAGCTACCCTTGCGGGCGTCGCTCGGGATTAAATCAGGTGTCGAACGTATTTCAATATTGAACGAGGACAGCAGAAGTCGATGATGAATCAGGCTTGCTCAAGAATAGACAACCGCTGCACGAGATCGTACAATGCACACCTGCGTCTGTTAGGAACAGTTTTGCACGACAGCAAGCTATTTGCTGAGGGAAGGCCACTATTTGTCAGAAAGTTATCGTGGAGAAAAGATAATCAGGAACCATGCCATACCTTAGAAGGGTTTTCCAGCCTCACAACACCCAAAGGGATGGTACAAGCATCCCTGTAAATGTATCAAGTCGGCTTTGACGTCTGGCTCACAGCACTGAAAACTGTAAACTTGTACGCAGGCGGCACTGGAAGCAGCTCTGGAGCCCAAGCTTGCTCCAGCAGGCTCTCTGTCTCACACACCCAGACGAGGAGCACGCTACGCACGCGCATGCATTGGCGGTGCTTCACCACCTCAAGCACGCTCCGCAACCCTGGTAGCGGATCTCTCTCGCAAGCGCGCTCGCGGCGCCGCACCACCGAAGCCCCCTGCGCCACCCCGCTTCTACGACGAGCCCGAGGTGGCGACAGGCGAAAGCCGGGGACAGCTCGCTAAACGCACGCGCAGGGGCGCCAGCGGTGACGGTGCTATGGGTGTGGCTTCAGGGGCACACCTACCAGGGGTTGCTTCGGATGCTGACCCTACAATGGGGTTACATCCCCCAAGCGAGGCCGAGGTCACCGCGGTTTCATCCCAGTGCGGTGCAACGTCGTCGACTCTAGCCACTAGAACCGCCCGGGTGCAGAAGGTCCAGAAGGAACGAGGTCCAGAGTGGGGCAACCAGAACGTGCACAACGATGATGCTAACGATGATGACGGCACCACATATGCATGCCGTGCAGGCATTTCTGCTACCGCAACGCGACATCCTGGTCGCAACTCCGTTCAGGCGATCCAAAAGTCCGTACGTGATCCTGCAGCCGCCAGTACATCAACTGGTGCTCCAGCCCCCATTGAGGGGGGTTCCAGGACACCAGGGGTGAGCGCCCATGCCACCCACCCCCGCCTTGCATCCAACATCACCGTGCGCCTCATGCATGGAACAGAGATCCAACGAGAGGCAGCGTGGAACCCTGAGGACTACTATACAGCCTCCGGGCCCACGTACCGGGGTAACAAGGGGGGTAAAGGGGGGACGCAAGGCGGCGAGTTTGACACCGATATGATCGGCTCGCTGCCTGTGCGTGATCGTGGCTACAAGGGTATGGAATGTGGCGCAGTGAACATTTCCGTTGACATTGTAGCACCTGTAGCCACACTTGAACGTGCCGCTACCGCAATCGCGTTTTCCTCGTTGCAGCACAATGGCTCAAACTTTGCGTCTCTCTGTTGGGGGGCAGCAGGAGACAACAGTGTAGGAGACAACAATGCAGTTAACAAGGACTCTGCAGCGCTTGCCAGCGCACCCAGTGGCAAGACAAAGAGAAAGCTTGCAGGAAAGCCTTCCAAAGCTTGCGCAGCGCGAAAGAACCTCACGGGCAAAAACAACAGCAAGACGCAAGCTTACAAGGGTACGGATGCCGATGCGGGCAATGCCCCCGACATTGCAGCTGGGGGAAGAAATACAAAGGTTTCGAAGGCTGGCAAGGTTGCCAAAACCAGCCAGAAAAAGCGCGGTAGCAAAACCACCAACAGTCCAGAACTGGCGGCCCCACACCCGCTTCTAACCCAGCTTCTACGAATCGGCAGCTCGCACAATGCATGCTCGTTGAGGTCCGGGCAAGCTGCACGTGCGTTTGCATTTGAGGTTCTTGCTGCGGCGGTGGCCATGCATGAGGAGCGGCATGCATTGGCGCGAGTGATCGGGCAGGCAGAGACGCTTGATCTGTCGCATACCCCATGCATTAGTGCGCTCCCTCACCACTTATCACACGCTTCCGTACTTTGATACAGTATTGGGGCTTCCCTGTACGTGTACACAGTCTATACACTGCTCCCAAATCAAAAATTTCCAAATTTGTGTATTTTCTTTAAAACTGGTTTTGTGGTTCTGGACGTGTCGTGTCTATTCACCACCTTTCCGGTTTTGTAGCGCAGTTCTATACGTGTATTCTTACACACGCATGTACGCATATACAGTACACGTGTTCTGATATGGCTATTTCTTTCCTGGTGGTCCTGCTGTGCCGTTCAAATGGTTTCGGTCCCTCTTTATCTTGCAGGCAATTAAGGAGCTTGAATGTCATTGTATTTGATGTGTTTAGCATGCCAGAATTCTGTTATAAACTTAAACTCACCACAATTCTGCCATGAATTCAACATGGGCATGCAGGTACCATGCTCGCAGCAGTCTTCCCCCCCTCTCAAATGATTAAAACCCTGCACATCAGAACGCTACCCATCGGCCCCACCAACGCGCTCTACGCAGCCCCCCTCACCGACCCCCCCGTTCTCTCCCTCACCGCCCCCAGCCTCCACCCCCCCACCCACCCCCGCTGCCTCTCAACGCTCCTCTCCCGACTCCCCTCCCTCAACCACCTCTCTCTCACCCTCGACTACTCAAACCTGCCAGCTGCACAGATGCTTCCAACGCACATGCATGACATGAATGCATGCACATCGGGACTGACACCCATCGCAACCCACCCCCACCCCCACCCCGCCTCCTCATCACAGCTCCACATGCCGCAGCTCCCACCTGCGCTGCGCACGCTGGCGATCACTGTTCGGCCTCGGAGGCTCGCGCCGTCGCGCACTCCACAAGTGCTTCCACCGCATGCATTGCTCCCGCACCTGTCCGCGCTGTCGCTGACGTACGGCCTCCCGGACACTGAGCTGGAGAGCTACTTTACGGCGGCTAGGGTTTCGCCGATCGCGAGCTTGCCGTCCTTGAAGCACCTCTCGATTTCGACCATCAACCACTCCTTTGAGCAGGTGTGCTTGCTCTTTTTTTTTCTTCCCATGAGCCAGACCTACAGGGCTGTACATGCATCACACAAGTGTGCGGAACAAGAGGGAACAACATGACGAGGACTCTCTGGTGCATATATGGCTGTTTTCCTGCATTGTGTTGCAGTATGAAAAATCGTTCGTGAGGTTGGTGTGCTTGGAATGCTTATTGCGGGAAGCTGCCCGCAGTACTTGGGCCGACTGGTGCATTTCCAGGTCCAATCACCTAACAAAGAACGTTTCATTTGACCTAGAGGTACCCTCTGAGAATACGTTTCCTCTTAGTTTCGGGGAGAGTGTACAAACCAACCCCCCCTCCCCCACCCCCCCCTCCCACTGGCAATGATCTGGCAATGATCCCTGCAGGCCGCTGCCGATGCGCTGGCAGCCGCCACCCAACTCACATCTCTCGAGCTGCTGCGCTGCGTGCCTTCGGTGCCCATGAACTTCTTCGACTTCCACAACGGTGTCGCCTTCCTGCGCCCCATGGCCGCCTCCCTCCGCCGCCTCAAACTCAACGACGCACGCTATCTCTGTCACTCGCGCGATGAGGACTGGCAGCCTCTCACCACACTCACTTCTCTGGAGTCCCTCGTTATGTCGGGTGCGGAATTTGGAACTTTTTTTTAATCACATGAACATCTGCTTCATCGACCTCGATTTCGAATGTTTGGGTGTTCTGCTTTGTAGGTTTTTGATTGTTTTTTTGGTTCTTGCAGTTTTGAACTCTTTGAGATCCATGTTCTTCTGAGCTCCATTTGTGAACATCGGAATATTGAGTTCCTTTCCAGTTCAATAAAAACTCATTCAGAGATTTGTGTCCGTACACAACTTTGTGTGCTGTTTTAGAGGTGTTCTTTCCGATGCTGATTGGAACGTCCAAAGCAGAGTGACCAATCGGAGAATGTTTCAATTCATCCGAGAATGTGTCAATTGACCTGAAAAACGGGTCAACTGATCCGAGAATGTGTCAATTGATCTGAAAACGTTTCAAAACTGCAGGGGCGCATCTAAACTGGAAGTCGTACAGCCCCATCTCCCATCTCACGTCCCTCACAGAGCTCCAGCTCGCACACTGCTCCGGAGCGTTGCCGCTGGCATGGCTGCAGGGCATGCCGCGACTGCGCCGCCTGTACCTTAAGGGCAACGGAGCGTCCTCATCCTCCATGATCACCCTGGGTGGCGGCGCATGCGAGCTGGCTTCGCTGGACTCCCTTGAAGAGCTCTATCTTGGACTGTGCCTGTTTGTGCAGGGGGACGGTGTGTTGCTCTACGCGATTGTATTGCATAGATACCCCTTAAATACCCCTAAAACATTTACTTGTAGGCTATACCTTTTTAAATTATAACGTGAACAGCCCGGGGCAGGCCATGAGGTGTAGGTGCTGTGCGGGTGTGCGCGCGGTGTGCCATGATGTTTCCGTTGAATGCGGTTGGCG
>JAUMHD010030205.1:0-25369 GCA_032359135.1 Ulvella scutata | reverse complement strand
ACACACACACACACACACACACACACACACACACACACACACACACACACACACACACACACACACACACACACCTGGTCTGTAATACTTCCTTCAGGCGCCCAGCTTGTACCCTTCCCTGACTGGCCAGACCCAAGCTTTAGCTGTGCTTTCATCTGTGGTACGGCAACACACAGAAGCAGGCACATCCAGCAGGTCGTCTGGAGAATGCGGCAGGAATGGAAATCAATCATGCTCCCACCCTGTGACGAGATGGCCCCGGAGGAGGACAGAGAACATGGAGGCTTCGTGGCTTTAGAGCAGGAGCGTGCAGGCGATGAGTGCCTCAGCCCCTTAGAGCGTGCAGCACCTGCCGCTGCGCTCCGCTTCTGTACCACCCCCTCCCGCCCCTCTCTGTATACAGTTGGGCGAACCTTCGTTCAATGAATCTCGCCGCAGGCATACGCTCTATCTCCTTAATTGACCTGATGTACCCTTCTGCAGCACCGCTATCAGGCTGAGCCCAATCTATATGGTGTGCATGCTGCCTACTCTCAAGTATTGCCACTCCAAACTTATGGCAGCTTGGTGGTGGGCCATCCATCCTTCCCTGATTGGTTGGGACAGTGGGAGGCCCATATCGGGAACATAGATGGCCACCAGTGTTGCGGACCCTGCACCCGTGCTATCAGGATGATATCTAACATCCTGCTATACATTGGTCTTGGGATTGACCTTCAACTCAGCCGCGGGCCCGTGAGCGTTCAAGTTCTTTGACCACGAGGTCCCGGGTTCGAACCCCGGCCCGGCCAGATCTTCGACCTTCTTGAGCTGGGTGCGTAAAGGGTGTCTGGTGGTTTCCCCTTTAACGAATTGCATGAATTCTGCAACTGTGGCGCTGAGGCCGAAGCTCAAAGCGAGTATGGCGTAGTATTTGGTATTTTGTGTGTAAGATGTCGTCTTGGCAGTTCTCACATGCATCGATTGCATGCACATCTGACTCCGCACAAAGCGCACGGCCCGGAATGCCGGGTGTTGTTGTCTCTGCGCCTCGGAATACATTGCCAAGAATTTTGGAAAGTAATGTTGTGCGTCAGCTGTTGTTGCAGTGTATGCTCGCCTTGAACTCGCGAGGTTTCCGACAGGTGACATTGCTCTATTTTCTAGACCTACGCCACTTGACTTTCGCGAGTGTCGATGAGCGATGGCTGAAAACCTTGCAACGTTTCTTGCTGTGACGGGCTGTGATGACGAGAAGTCAGCGAAGTTCTATCTGGAATCTGCAAACAACGATGTCGAGCAGGCGATCAACATGTACATGGAGGAAGGAGGCGCTGCTCCAGTAGCTGAAGGCACTGCAGATCCAGATGTTGAGCACGATTCGGCTCCAGATACTAATTTCAGCGTAGGCATGGCCGGTGCATCAGGTGGAGCGGAAGAGCAACGGTGTCGTGCCTATTCCCCTACCGAATACAACACGATTGCACGCCAGTACCATGATGTATGTTCAGTTGGTGCTCTGTCGTGCAAAATGTGTACTTCGATGCTTCTGGCTGTCTCATAAACTGCTGGGTGTGTGCAGGTGGTATACAGGTGGTCCTGCTGGAGGCAGCGGCCAAGAGGTGATCGCCCCAGGCCAAGGCCCGAATAAGCCAAACGAAGCGTTTGAAGCGCTGCGAGAAGCTGTGGAGCCCCATGCAAGGCAAGGCACTAGCGAGGACCTTGCTGAAGAGTCCAATGTCTTCACTGGAGCAGCACGGACACTTGATGGTGCGTGACCCGTCAAGTTCTACCCGACAACCTCGATGCCCGGATGCAGCACAAACATATACCCGTCTGCTCTCGTTGTAGGCCTACTGTTCATGCTACGGTAGCAGACTCAACACCGGATGGAAGAGCTTCAGTGTGCTCACAGCTAGTCATGCATCTTGAACAGCGACCTGTACAGGTCAAATACGCAAAGCACCGAAGAAGAAGAAGAAAATGGTGATCAAGTTCTACCAGAATGGGATTTTCACAGTGGATGATGGCCCTGCACGTAGCGTGGAGGATCCTGCCAACCAAGCCTTCCTGCAAGCTATCAAGGAGCGCAGAGTACCAGATGAACTCGCGAATGAGTTCCAAGACGGCCTAGATCTTTCCATCATGCCAATGTCAGAGGACTATGATCCAGGAACAGCCCCCAAGTACGATTCCACAAGCATCCCCTAGACACCATATGACTTCCTCAATTCACCTGAAACTGTCTGTAATCGTGTGTGCTCAGATGCGACGATATGCTGCATATCCTGGCGACATCAGAGCCAGATGTTGTCATGCGACTCACAGAAGGCATGAGTGCAGACCTAAGTTCACTGGGAAAGGAAACAAGCTGGGTGGTGGGGAGGCATCAACAAGCGCAGCCGCGCCCACAGCAGCCCAACCAATGGAGACATGGGCTGGGCCAGACGACAGCCTCCCGATCACATCGATTCAGATTAGAATGCCGGATGGACAGAGACTCGTTGGGAGGTTCAACCACACCCAGCTGATTCGGGAGATTCGAGGGTTCGTTGTGGCGGCGCGACCAGGCCAGCCGGTGCCACCTGTGATGATGACTGGATTCCCGTCCAAGGCTATTGAGGATGAGAGCCTCAGTATCGAAGCGGGGGGGCTGATAAGTGCTGTTGTGATTTTCAAGTGAGCTGGAGGGTTTCAGCGTGTGCGTGGAATAGTGTTGCAGAGGGGGCAGCCAGATGAAAGGATAGAAGCAGCGTCTTGCAATGCAGCCACTCCTGCACCTGGCAGCGCCAGAGCCACATCCAGAGCCAGCGTCACTGCTGACCGAAAGTATGACGCCGTAACACTTCCCCTCGAACCCATCGTTTCACCTTTTATTTGTGCAATTCTCGTGCTACTATCCGTCCTGTAACACCGGACGCAAGCACGCGGGCTCATTCCAGACCGTTCTCCCAGCCCTGGCATTGTGTTGAAACTTACATCGAAAGTGGCGCTGTACACCAAGCGCATAGGCCTACAAGCATCTGCAAGAAGGCAACCAGGAGAAGACACAAGACTGGCCCTATCAGCGTCAAGCGCCGCATATACAGCAAAAGTCTAAGCACCTACACACAAGCAGCACAGGTCAGCAGCGCCGCCAGAACGCAAGACAACAGGATCAGAGCTACAGACAAATGTTGTCGGCACCTCGCTGGGGGCACCGCACACGTCGCCTGCCGGCAGGTTGGCCGCCAGCAATCAGCAGCAGGGAGCGGCCACCGGAAGCCACAGCCCTGGCATTGCGGCGAGATTGATGAATCTGCCTCATACAAAACAGATCATTACATTTCAAGTCCCAATTGCAACCAAAGCTCTCCGTCAGAGCAGGCTGCAAGCCGACGAAGGACGGTACACCGCAGGAACAGAACACAAAGGCTACACAGAGCACTGCAAAATGGGCAAATAAACCACATGGGCAACAATAGGGAGATCATCATCAGTAAAGCCAGCACCAACTAGGAGATAAGCGGCAATGTTGGAGTGCGCCGCAAAGCTCTTTCGGCGTCTGTAGCACACTCCCGGAGGAACAAAGACGGATCAAGAACCCAAGGGACACAAAGTTAAGGCCTAGGGGGTGTGATGTTCACCATATGCGGCACCAGCTTCTGCAAATAAGTCGCTGCCGCTGACCATGCAGTGGCTGCCATGGTGCGCACATCTCCACGCAAGTATCGCAGGCTGTGACCGCAGGTGGTCACCATTGCTATACGGTCACCATGCGCACAAGGGCATCCAGAAGGATAGTGTGGTGCCTCAGCACTGTTGTATACTAGGTATGTGATTGCTGGCTGGTATGCTGTGCGTGCTGAGACTGAGAGGGGGGTGGAACTTGCCCTGTATGTGTGCTCAGGGTGCGCGTGGGGACCTTCCCACACTTCTGCGACCACAGGGGGGGTTCCCAGAGGCCGTACATGTCCATCCCCGGTCTTGTGCGCTGATTTCGGGCTTTGCAGATTTAGGGCTCTGTTGTTTCTACTCTCAATAGCACGGATACACGAGACTAATCAACATGAAAGCATTCAGCGTTCTAGTGGCTGGCCATCGGGGGGCTTCACCGCCACTGCAGTCATGCGTTGGTCCGACATCAACTGGGATCTGACTCTTGGCATCATGCAGATGCTATGTGTTGTGAGTGCAGTGATGTGATGTGGCGGGTGTGATGATGGTGTGCTCAATCACGGTGCATGCTTCCACGCGTCTCAGCATTGCATGGCCGAAATCTCTGCAGGAGCAGGAGAATTCATCAACTGAATTCGATACAGCATGCCACATACATATTAATACTGCAGCAAGGGTGATCCAACATAGTGTCCCGGAGTCGTGGTGCTGCTGTGACTGGATGACGGCGCCTCTGGGCACGAAGCCAGTCCTCCTTGCACCCTTATTCGGTGCCTCACTGAGACCAAGTATCGTGCTTTAGGGTCCCTCTGCTACCCGTTTTAGCCACCTGCTTCCTCACATCTGCCTTCCTTTAGCATTCGCATGCTCTGCCGCGTTCTTGTCGAAGTAATCACATATACTGTGTCCCTGGTGGCCACAGTGCTGACCATGGCCAGCTGCTAGCAGAGGTACGCGTGCAGTGTTTCGGCGCACTTTCACGTCCAGATACAAATGCAGGGCGAGATACAATTTGTTACACAGATCGTCTCGTTTGCTTGTGGATTTGCTGTTGCTCTCAGTTCAAACCGCCTGAAAAGCTCAACGACGTACTTCTAGCCGCAACTGCAACAACCATAGTACCATATTCAAGGCATTAGTGTGCTGTATCACGTGCAATCGCAAGCGTGCTGTGTGAACGCATCGTTTGGCAAGTGGCGTCCGGAGGATGAAGCCAGGATACAAGAAGAAAGCGACATCAAGTAGTAAGAAGCTCGCGAAGCAGAAAAGAAAGGAATCCAAAAAACCAGAGACGTTGAGCGTGCCCAATGACGACGTTCCTGCTGCGATGGGTAGGACCTTTCACATCTCGTGAAGTTGATGGAACGAAACAGCCTACATGCGAAAAAACAATCCTGTGTACTCCTGTGTATTCTGAAAAGATTCTGCGTGCCTTTGCGTGACATGCCGTAGTGTGACTCCAGATGTGGACGATGTGGTGACGAAGCCTGCCAGCCGGCGCGAAAAGAAGAAACAGGAAGTCTTGGCGGTCAAGAACCAGAAGCTGAAGACAGATATACTGAAGAAAACTACGTGTGTTCCGTTCCTGGCAGCTTATCCTGTGTGGTGTATAGAGTGTATGTTGCAACGATTTCGCCTGAAAACCCCGCTGACATCCATCATTCTGGGTGTATGCATGGCTATCAGAACTGCAACAGTGTGGCTGAGTGACGTAGAGATCTGTTGCAGGATCAAGGGACGCAAGAAAGCTGCCAGAGGGATCCAGGGAGCAACGAGCCTCACTCTCCGCTCTGTGGGGTCAAAGCAGCTGCAGGAAGCACAGAAAAAGCAGCAGCAGTTGTCAGCAAGCTTGAAGGCGGTTGGCATCGATGTTGTAATGACACCTGCTTAAACCAGCGATACTAGTCCCTGCCCTGTCTGATGTACGTGTAAACATCGAGTACTTGTTGATGGTGTGAGTAGACCGAAGGCTTTTGTTGGGTTGGAAAATGTAAGCTATGGTCTACCAAGTGTTTTTATTACAATATGATGTAGCCATTACGCTTTAGAGGACGTGCAACTGCTCAGGGCCCAAGCGTCCACCCTCCCCAAGACCAAAGATGGTGAGATGTGTACACGGTTTGCAGCATAACGGCGAAGATTCTCACCAATGCTAATTATTTTGTATCCAACGTGACTGCGTGGTTCGTATCTGTTTGTTAATCCAACGCGAAGGACCCCAACTAATAGCCGCTCTCAGCCACTGGGCAGAGCGGTGGGCATGACCAGATGCCCCTACGACGTGCCAGCATCGATGCAAGATTCACACTGTTCAGTGTGTGGGTATGCTGGACTGTGCTGTGGGGCGGCGAGAACGCTGCCTGCCTTTTCAGGAGCCTCACGCTGAACCAGGCGCTCCAACTCTTGGATCTCGGCCTCCGTGCAGAGTATGCGGGTGCCTCGTTTCTTGGCTGCCTTCTGCTTAGAAGTCTCCGCCGTGCCCTTTATCTTTCCGACTATCAACAACTTGGTTGACTTGGTGATGGCGTTCTTCAGCACCAGGCTGTGCCTCTCTGCCCTGCATGCACACATGTATGGGAAAATATACAATTCACCCACCAACATGCGCGCATGTGCGAGGGCGGGGCAGGGAGGGCCCGGGGGGGAAGGGAGGCAGCATGTCTCTGTTGAATTGTTGCATGCATGCACAAGTCAAGATACTGGGGTGCAGGCGTCGACAAGAATCACCTGAAAGTGCAGAACCAAAGGAGTGCTCGTTCCTTAAAAACTGGGACGGCATCAAACAGGCAAGAACCAATGTAGTGCTGACGGATGCGGGAACGTGCCAACGCTGTATTTCTGGCCGGGTCACCGCAACTACCCCAGTGGCCACGATTTCGTCCCCAGGCTGAAGCACAGTGCCAGACAAGGACACTGCCTTTTGTGCTTGGGCATCAGATTGCCGCGCGGGTTCAGCTTGCGGGGCCCATAAGCTGGCGAGCTCAGTCGCCATGGACAAGTTATCGGGGTTGCCAAACCACGCAGTGATGCGGCCTGCTGTGACGTCAGAGACCCCTGGCAGCTGCACTAGATCACTCTTGGGGGTCTGCGCAACTCCCTGCAGGTGCAGGCACATCAGTGGAGTCCGACGATGGGCTGTGTTCATGCACCAGGGAACCACATATTTGAAGTTTAAAATTTCCGACATCACACAATCCGCAGCGCGGGGAGGCCCAGGCAGCCACACACACCAGGATGGAGGCGCCACAGTGTTGCAACAGCAGCTCTGCGGTTACATTACCGATGCCTGAGATTCCCAGAGCCAGCAGCAGCGCGCTCACAGGCGTTTGCTTGGAAGCCTCGATCGAGGAAAGAATGTTCTGCACCCTCCTGCGGCCGAATCCAGCCAAAGACTCAAGCTGCACACGCACAGCACACCATTCCAACACACAATCCATCCAAGGGGAGGAGCACCTCACTGTGCTTCCTCTCATCAAACCGAGCACTTTGGTGTGCAGTAGATGTTGCTGGCACGCAGCCCATGCATGCCGCCCAACCCCCCTGGGCTGCGATAGACCTACTTGAGCAGAGCATCAGCGTGAGCAGAGCATCTCCAGAACAAAAGCACGGGCACCCCACCTGTTCTCTGTGTTGGCCTAGGCTGTAAAAGTCAACCGGAGTCTCCAGAAACTCTTTCTCGGCCAGCAACTGCACGACTTTCTTGCCCACGCCTTTAATCACCACCTCTGCGAAGCGCTCCAGCTGCCTGATCTTCTTCCCACTGCACGCAGGGTTGCCACACTCCAGGAGAGGGATCGAGCTCTTCATGGTCTCTGTCACTCGATGCCGCAGCGGCTTGCTGCAGGCAGGGCAGTGCGTGGGGGGCACCCAGGGCAGAGCACACACCGGCCGCTGGCTGTGCACGACGGACGCCACCTGCGGGATCACGTCGCCACGCCGCTCCACGACAACAGTGTCGCCCACACGCAAGTCGAGAGTTGAGGGCAGGTGGGTGTTGTGCAGCGATGCTCTGGAAACCGTCACCCCAGACATCTCCACGGGCGTGAGCAGCGCCACCGGCACCACCACACCTGCACACTCACCCCCCCTGTTGAGCGGTTCGTCATTTCACTCGGATTGATCAAGCTCTTACAGGCGGGCAAAGAACTGCATACTCGTGTCTTACCGGGCATTTGTCAACATGCATGGCTGAACATCAAGTGAGCACGCAACTCTCAGAAACACCAAACAAAAGTACGGTGGCACGTCTTTACTCCGGAAGTCTCCTTGATCCGCTAAACATCCATGGGTGAAACTCGTTTGTCATACAATCACATAGCGTCGGTTTCTCTGGAGAGCATCATAGTGCAGAACATGCTCACGGGGGCAGCCACCCGGATCAAAGAGAGATGCTGCTGTGACCTCAGAAGGTGTGAGCTGGTTGGACGGCACCCCGCTTCTGGTAGCCAGGAAGTAAAGAGAGCACACCAGTGCGGCCCACAGACAACAAAATGTCCTCCACTTGTGTGACAGCCTCTGTTGGGGCAGGCTTCCAAGCAACGGCCCACTTTGGGTCTGTGGCGGTGGCCCCTATGCGGGCATGCTCCTGCAAGTTTCCTATTTTGGCGTCCCTCGCACTGAGTGTTCACGCGTACACTTGTCTGTTGTGGTGAAGTACAGAAACAGATCACGACTTGGGACACCTGCGTCCCCATCACCACTGGCTGAACAGAAGCGGGGGCATCACAATCGAACAATGCTCTCATGTACTGGAATTGGTTTGACGCCGCGGAATTCGGGTGCATAAAGTACGGTGAGCAGGCGCCAAGACATGCATGCTACCTCATACTGCAGCTGGTAACAAAGGGAGCAGAGCAGCCTGTTGCAGCATAGCCATCTCGCCTCACCACCGTACACCTGAGCTCAGATGTCCAGTGGTGAAGGTAGGCTGGCAATGATCCAGCACACCCCCACAGCACTCACAACAGATGCTCACGACAGATGCTCACGCAGGGACACCCCATGGAGGCAGGGGCTGAGCGAGAGGGGGAAGGAGCACCTGTAGATTGTTCAGCTTCAACACATAGCCGTCCACCTGGAAGGGGAGCGTGCTGCGCTGCTGCAGCAGCTCCTCACCAACCAGGACCGCTTTGTCGATACCCTTGACGCAAGTGCTGAAAGACTTCAGGGTGGCGAATCCCAGGGCTTCCAGCTGCTGCACAGCTTCAGTTTGAGTGCTGGCGGGGCTAACAGTGCCATCCTGATGAATCAACTCAAAGGCAGCGAAGCTCAGCTTTCTGCGGGCCGCCTCCTGAGGGTCGCTGTGCCTAAGGGAGCCAACCGCTGCGTTCCTGGCGTTGGACAGCGGCTCCAGGCCCTGCTGCGCTCTGCTGGCGTTGACTGCCTCAAAGTCCGCAGATGCAATGTACACCTCGCCTCTCACAGAGAACTGGTGCTGCGCAGTGGTGTTGCCATGCACTTCTGTGGGCAGACCAGAGATGTTCCGGATGTTGTACGTGACATCCTCTCCTGCAGTGCCATCTCCTCGGGTGGCCGCCTGCACGCTGCATGTCACTGGGTCACCCTTGGTTGAAGAAGAACTGTAACACAATAGCAGGGTTGGTGCCTGTCACCCATGCGCGCAGGTACTGCATGAAACGGGCGGCATCATGTGACACCGTGGGCAGGAGGGCCTGCTGTCACGCGAGCGCTGCCAACAGGAGGTGGTGACCAGGCAACACACACACAAGGGAGCACCCTGAAGACAAGCAACAAACTCTGTAGAGGCTTGGGGTGCTCCTAGGAGCGCCACAGCCAGCCTACAAGCTGGGTAATCGGGGCCATGCCCCGAACCCTACTCAGGAGCAGCTGTTGGTGCGGTTGGGAGGGGCCGCCACACCTGGATGCAACTGCCGTCTCTGTAGGTGGCCCGCAATGTCAGTCCATCGACCTTGGGTTCTAGCACGAGTTCAAGGTCACCAGAAGTGCCGTCATTGAAGTGTGGCTCGATGTTGCGCGCCCACCATGCGCGCACCTCTGCGGCGCCGTGGGCTGCTGCAAGGCTCCTCAGGCGCCCCCCAAACTCTGATGTGTGCTGCACTTTCGCTAATGGGCTGGACTCGCTCACTGCGGCGCCCACTGCACTCTCCAGGCGCTTGATAATCTCCCCCTTCGGGTCTTGCGCTCTTGCCTTCTGCAGAAGCTGGAACTTCAGGCTATCATAAGAATCATCAGAGACCTTGGGGGCCCCATTTGCATACGCCTTCTCTAGTTTCTGTAGACTAGAATATTCCTGCATGAGGTCTGCATGCAGCGCAGCTGTGACCCTGAATTTGAGTTGTGCAGGCGTGTAAGATGCGATATCGATGAACCTGGCGTTCTGCGCTGAATCTGAACCTCAACGAGGATCCTCTTATTTCTTGTTGCCATGGAGTGCATGCATTTGAAACTGGGCCTGGTGTACTGAGCTGCTTGATGAGGCGGGTGGTGTTGTTGGGTACCAGCGCGCTTTTGGCGGTGGTGTGGTGAGTGTATGTGTCTTTGGACAGGCATGCAGGGAAGGCGCAAACCTGAACTTCCTGCTGTTGCACCCTGAAGCTCAATCTTTCTCGGTTTACCCTGTCTTCGGATCCTGTTCCCCACCTGCAGGAATTCCATCAACATGGCAATAGTGCATACAGTGTATCGCGGTGTAAAGCTCCTTTCAGACCACACCTCACTTGGTTGGAGCAGTAACAGTTGTGGTGCTGTGTCATCTGTGCCTCTGGCTGATTTCAATCCCTCATGGATGGCCATGGCCTTCTTTGGTCCAACCCCAGGGACAGCCTTCAGCGAGGATACTGATGCGCTGGCGACCGCCTGGAGCACGAATTTTGAATCTAGATATCATGTTCGTGCCACTGGCGATGCGTGGTAGCAGCATGCAGATTGTGTAAACGAGGGCGCACTGCTTCGGTTGTGAAGTGCTGCAGCAGCTTGGCCCTCAGCGCGTCAGAGATGTTGAGTATCTTCAGTCCTGGTACTGCCTTCATTTCAACCTGCAGATCTCTGCAATGGTGAGATGCGCTCTCTGTGCAAGCTCTGAAGGAGATTGGGTCCCACAACATCAGTGGCACAAGTCATGCAAAAGCAGAAGTGATTCTAAAACTGACCGTGGCAACACACATAATTCAATTACAGCAGTGTGCGGCAACGCACAGGCGCCTTCACATGAGGCGTGCACATGTTTCTTCTGGGAAGCTGCAGGGATGGATGCCATTCATTCAGGTAGACACACTCCCGCAAACGTGCATCATGTTATGCACAATTGCTGCTGCTCAGTCGACTAACACGCGAATCATGTGTGGCACAGAGCCCCTGCGTGTTGCAAGGCTCAGACGTACATGCATGCTAGCTGACTATGTTGTGGCTAGCATGACTGTGCGCACAGTAGTAACTACCAATCAAGCTAGTATACCACATGCATGTTGTAGGCAAAGTGGTGTATGCATGTCACAGAAGGCCTTCTGCAACCAAAAAAAAGGCTAATCGGAAACCACGCCATACCCAAGAAGGGCTTCGCCCTCAGCACCTCCGCAGGGCTGGGACAAGGACATACAGCTCCGGTCTACACGGTACCAGGAAGGCAAACACAAGGCTGCAGAGAACACCGCGCGATGTTACAGGCAAACAGAGGGTCTCCATTAGGGGCCGCATCGTCAGCCACAACAGCACCAACCAGGAGGATATAAGCGGCACTGGCGGAGTATACCGCAGCACACACACCAGCCTCACATTCCCGCAGGAACACAGACGGATCAAGAACCCAAGGGACACGATATGTACTCACAGGGACAGGGTCAAAGCGATTCGCATCACGTGCCGCAAGGCGAGCAGTCCACACACGTCCTGCAGGGGGAACCAGCCGGAGAAGGTCATCCCAGAGGTCATTGGGGTCAGGGCACCCCACTGGGGAAGCCCTACAACTAGACAGAAAGTGCTGCACACAGCGCCAGCGCCGCTGCAACGCTGTAACCCCATGTGTCTAGTAGGCATGTCAGTCACGCACAGTCCACAGTTTTCGTCATGGGAGAACCCATGCAGTGGCAGCTCATCCCAGCCTACAGAATGGCAGTACGGCAGCTTATGGCAGCTTCCCAGATAACACAGTGAGAAAGTGGTACACTGTCGGTGCAGAATAGCGAAGCGGAGGCAGATAAAAAGGACTAGATAGTGAGGGAGTCAGGAAGGGGATTGAGGTGCGGGAGTAGGGGTGGGGGAGGCCCTCAAGCGCGACCCCTGCTGGACACATTCACCGCGGCTGGGTGAGCTGCTGGCGCCGCGTGGCAGGCGGAAGACAGCGAAGCCCGCACGGCGTCGCCAAGCTGAATGTTGGTGAGCGGGGCAGGTGCGGAGGCAGGCGGCAGGGAACAAGCGACTCGTACCCGAACACACCAGGGGTGATCGGCCAGCATTGAGGAGCAGGCAGCAACACAAAAGCATGACGACACAAAAGCACTACGGACTGCTGGGGGGAAGCTAGTGTATGAATAGTGTTGATAGGAAAGGCACTTCACCTCGCCCTGCTGTGGAACCTGGTGCTCTCATGCTCACTCAAAAGGTGGGGTTATCGTTGTGCATGTGATAGACTACTGGGCTCAATTGCTTCTGCATGCACTGAAAGAGGGAGGCGGTAGCTCTGTGTGTTGTGATTTATGCACTTTTTTAACAGTTCTGGTTGATTACTGGGCTGGTTACATTCAGAGGAGAACAGGTACCATATCGCGTTATCACCTTTCGTTGTCACCGTTTCTGTATGAAATATGTTGCCAAGGAGCGATTAACAGATTTCAGCTGGGATTCCACCTGCACTCCTGTGGCCACACAGGGTGAAGGCCATCCTTAAGGAAGGATCCTTAAGGATGGCGCTCAACTCCCTTGAAAAGCATCGCAACGTCTTCAACAATCAGTACTACCCCACAGACACTGTGTATCATGGCTGTCATCAGCCGTGGTTACTACATGAGCTCAAGAGTGCTTACTCGATACATTGCTTCAGCATTGACTCCCAGTGCTGTCCAACCAGGCTTAGCGTTGTGTAACCAACGGTATTCGACTATGCGCCTGCCAGCTTCCACTCTCGGCCCATCATGCCGTAGGCATGCGGGTGCTGCGCCTGCTCGGCGAACTGTAACCTTGTTCGCAAATGCTGGCAGCGTCAGTGACCAGATGCAGCCAGTTTCGACTGGATTAGGAACAAGTAGTAAGCCAGGCCGCAAGATGAAAAGCTTGACTCGGAAGGAGTCGCAGAGCGCCCCTACGGGACCCGGGGCCCTTGCTTCCGACACCGCGAAAGCTACTCTTACCGACGAGAACCAATCCAAGGAGGCCGCGCAGAAGAAGGCAATTTCTCTGCAAGTGTTTGTGGCTGGCGAATTGATGTCTAGAACACATTTCTTCTATGAGAAAAGCCGGTATAACTTCGTGGTCGTGTTTGAGGTGATACTTCTGTGTGCAGGCAGCAGTGTCTGCAACCCTTAACCGTATCAAAAAGGAGATGGGTGCCAACATTATCATGAAGATGGACTCCAAGCAGTATGCAGAAGATATGTGCGCGCCCTGTCCTTCGAGTAGAGAATTCTCAATTTACACGCCTGGGAACAAGTCTCTGACTGCTGCATTGCTGTAAACTCAACCAGAAACATCCTGCAGTGAGAGAATCTCGACAGGCTGCTTGACACTAGACTCAGTTCTTGGTGGGGGCATTGCTCGTGGCAGAGTGGTGGAAATCTTTGGCCCAGAGTCTTGTGGGAAAACATCTCTGGCTGTGTGCGTCATGGCGGAGGCCCAGAAGCAATATCCGGACGATACTGTTGTTTTGATGGATCTGGAGTGCTCCTTTGATACCCACTATGGCAAGCGCCTCGGGCTCAACATCGACAAGAACTCTCTCATTTCTAGCCCCTCCAGTGGTGACCAGGCGCTCAAGGTACACATAAACTTATACAGGCATCGTCCTGCATGAACTTGTAGTGATGGACTGCATGGTCAGATGCTCGAGGACTCCAAAAAGTACATTCTAGCAGGGGGGACAAGCACAGTCCGTCTAGATGCCTTGCAGCCCTTCCCATATATTCCTCTGTGTTCTTGCACTGTCCAGGTCGGCATGCTGTGCCGACTGCAGTGCAGGTGCCCAGCATCTCCACATTGCTGATGATATCACGCATTTGCTTGCATGATGCATCAACCCTGACAGCAGCGCCGTATGCAGATGTCTGAGGCGCTGATCTCAAGTGGAGGAGTGTCCGTCGTGGTGATCGACTCGGTGTCCGCTCTGACGCCAGAGAGTGAGCTGGACAGGGAGTATGGCGACCCGCAAGTGGGGTCACAGGCACGCTTGCTCTCCCAGGCCCTCCGCCGCCTCTCCAAAGTTGCAAAGCAGTACAATGTGACTCTAATCTTCATCAACCAGTTGCGAATGAAGGTAGGTGTGGTCTATGGCAACCCAGAGGTGCGGCCCGCCTGCTGCCCCATGCGAGGCCTGCGACACATGGCACCGATGGCACATGCATGCTGAGTTGACACGAGTGCGACATATGCAGACGACTTCTGGGGGCTTGGCACTCAAGTTCTATGCTTCTCAACGAATTGATGTGAGGAAAAAGGAGATGCTAACAACCGCGGACTCGGCCAAAGAGGCACCAGCAAACGGAATCCGAGTCCGAGCCAAGGTTGTGAAGAACAAGACTGCACCACCAGGGGGCGAAGCCATGTTTGATCTGATGTACGATCGCGGAGTCGACAAACTGTCCAGCACGATCGATGGGGCGGTGCTGGCGGGGGTGTTGGAGAAGCGGGGTGCATACTTCTACTACCGGCAGGATGATGGAACAGACCTGCCATTGGGGCAGGGCAAGATCAACGCTGCAAAGACTCTTGAAGCTGATGAGAAGTTGAGGTGGAAGATTCACAATGAGGCTCTGAAGAAGCTGCGTGATGCCAACAGAGGAGTGGCCGTCGAAACAGATGATGAGTCAGATGAGGACGCGGAGGTTCTGTGAGTGGGCTTGAGAATGATTATGCGTCACAGAATTAATGCAGGTTTTTCTGGTGTGTGCTTCATCAGTGATCTTGACCAGCCTGCAGCCTAGTGTGGATTGCCTGGGGCATGCAGCTGGTGTCTTGCAACATGAGTATGATTTGAGTTGAAGGAACATGTCTCAGGTCAACACAGGAGGCTATTCCTGTGAGTGGCGGATGTTCGAGTTCTGCAACCGAGATGGCTTATTCTGCTTCCAACACTGCGCACTGGAACAGAACAGCTGTGGTGACACGGCATCTGAGCGTACGAAGTGTGTTACATTGACAAGGGCGCGGCTCACAAGCACGAAAGGTGCACCACAAGAGCATCTGAAAGTAGTCATCAACACAAGCACCGTAAACAGCATCCATGCAACGCCTACCAATGAGTATAACCACACTTGAGCAACAACAAAACAAGCAGCCTGCAAGGGACAGCGCCAAACCCTACACAAAAGCAGCACAGGTGAAACAGCACTGTAAAAGACGGCCGGCCCAAAGCCGCGGGCCGGCGCCAGCCAGGCACCACCAGGAGAGACCACAGCAGGGTACTCGGGCGGCCGCGGGTCGGTCGCAGGAGGCGGGAGGGGAAAGGGGCATGGCTCCAGGAGCCGGGAGGGCGCCGCCGGAGGAAGGCGGAAGCCAGGGGCGTCGGTGGAAGAAGAGCGGCCGAGGGGGGGCGGGGGCTGGAGGAAGGAGGGGGCGATGGGAGGGGAGATGGGGGGGGGGGGGTACCAAGTGTTATGTTCTGTGGTGCTACAACTGTTACCATGGCACAAGATATTCGAAGTTCCACTGGAGGCCTCCAAAATACGATCTGGCATGTGTGAGAGTCTGAAGGGCAGATCCAAAGTGTGCCTGTGAGAATGAGCATGAGAGGAAGAAGGGGGCGCAGACTCTGCGGTGGGAGGCGGTGCAGCGCACCACCCCGAAGGAGCCAGATTGAGGGGGACCGGCGTGCTTGGGTCACAACTGGTAGGGAAGAAATCTAGGAGGACAGAGGAGTGGTACCTTGGGGAGGAGGGTGGTGAACGGAGAGCAACGGGGCAGGAGCAGCAGTGGGGAGTGGGGGCCTAGGGAGAGGAGTGGGCCTGGATGGCTGCGGTGTTCGCAGTGGGAGCCGGGGAGGCTGCAAGCCGGGCCTCTCCACCAACCCGGTCAGGCACTCCAGTTGTGCACATGTCCACTCTGGCACTTCGTGTTTGCAAGCTTGCGGAGGGCTTGGTTGACAAAGGTGCCCTTGTGCACCGCATCGGTGGAAGTAGCAAGCTCGGCAAGTGGGTTGGGGCGCTGGGAGGCCCGCTTGTGCTCATCTACTACCAGATTGCTTAGGATTTTGCTCCAACAGTATTGGTCTGCTCATCCTCAAGAACCGTTGCGCCTTGGTTCGTGCATCACTGCTGTTGCATGACAATCATGCGTTGCTGGACTCGGGCGTTCTCCTTATGTACGCAAGTGTACCAGTTGGACTCACAGTGCCTGAGTGCGCAATTTTTTCTTCATGACACGGGACAAGCACCCCACTATGTGAACCAATTCACGCATGCAAGACTGCTCTGCTTATCTGACTTGTGCAATTGATTTTCAGAGCACAACATGACAGAGTTTCGAGCACTCATCATGAATACTGATTCTTAACTTTTGTTATGCAAGTCGACTTTCTGTACATGAAGACACACTGTGGGGCAAGCTACCCGCCCAGCACATACTGCTCGCAACAGCGCCAGAGTGCATCCACACTTGGGCGGTCGGCCCCTGGGACTGGCAGTCAGACATGGGTGCAGCACGCTGTCCCCTGCTGCCAGACACGTGCTGAGTTCCCTCAGTGCAAACCACTGCGCTCAGTCCTCGTTCCAGGTGGCCAGGGCCTTGGGGATGAAGTGCGCCTGGCTGCAGTGGCAGGTAACCCTGGAGGCTTGCATCGCCTCGCATGCAACCTCAGTACATGTACATGCATGGAAAGTCAGCAGTTGTTGGATAGGTCACTTATCCATGGCACAAACAGCTGATTGTGGAGGACACAGGTATTTGAATGGCGTCTGTTTCTGATTCGGAATTCTTTTTTTTCTGAAACGATTCGTGTGAACCCAAAAACTTCACGTTTCTAAGACAATAAAGAATCGCATGCTGCAGTATACTGCTGCAATCCTCACATCTTCGCACTGACATAAGTTTCTGCGAGTGCGGTTGTCACGTTTGTCGTCTGTACATCTTGATATCACAGGCTGCGTTGCAACATTCAGCACTCGTCGACAGGTGCAATCATAGCGTGCATGAAGACAGACATGGTCTAATCATCCACTCTCCCCCCCCCCATGAATAGGGCTGTGGCACGCTGTGTTGTTTGTCGTCAAGTTGTCTGCGTTCCACCCTGTGCGTCTACCACATCTGGTTGCGAATGCTACTGCGTATTTAGCCGAAGCTCCAACCCTCACTGATGTTCTCTTGTTCTACTGCGTCCCCAGCAGTCGCTCTCTTGATCACAGGCTCCCTCTTGACCGGTAAATGGCAACACAGAGCTCTGTGGAGGAACATGCAGCAGCCTCTTGTCTGCACAGGCTCTCCAGTACCATCTACACTGCCTTAACTGATGGCCATGCATTTGACGGTCAGAAGCTCGCAGATAGTATCAGCACTCGTACAAGCCTGGAGACCCAGGCCACACATTTCTCAGCACAACCTGAAGCAACTGTGATGCCGAGCAGCCAGAAGTTGGTACCCGCACATGTTGGTAACAACATTTCAAAGAAAAACAAAGCTGCAGGTGCAGGTGCTCGATTTTCACATCTGTATTTCCAGGCATGCTGACCTGCATGCTGACTTGCTTGGAAGTGGTTAGTATGTACAGGTACCACGGTAACCTCAAGCACGATACCCTCACGCAGCCCTGACATATTGCTCACCTGCCAAGTTTGCGATCACATGCTTCCTGGAGACTGCTTTCACAAGGGCCATCTCCAGTGCATCACCTGTCACATGGCCATCAACTCCATTGGAAGGTCAACGCATGTCAAGCACACAGATGCCAAGCGGTATTACATTGAAGCCATCAAGACAGCTCCATGTGAGCACCGGGACAATTTGGAGATGTATCGGCAAGAGCTGCACGAGGTTGCTGTGGACAGTATCATGGGCAGCCAATTGAGCAGTGGTGAAGAGGTATCAATGCAGTGGGGCAGATGGCGACCAGACACCACATTGGGTGCGACGACGTCTTAAATGCGGCACAGGCATGTTGACCTGGAGGGCAGGCTGGTATTACGAAGGCTGCCACATGCAACCCTGGAATCTGGCATCCCTACCCACGGAGTGATGTTGCTGCTGATGGGATGCAAGATGACTTGGAACGGTGAAGATGCACAGGGAACTGAAACAGCCATTGACGCTTCACGTGTTGCCCAGCACTGTGAAGTGCGACATTGGAAACTCAGACACTGGTACAACCCGGCAAGAGGGATTGCAAAGTGCAAAACATGAGACGTGAGTACAGTGTTTGGAAGCAGTGTGTCAACAACTGACATAATGATCATGCTCGGTTTCGGAGACTATGACTTGGCGGCAATTCGAAAGTCTCCTGTTGTGCGACGTGTGATGCACTGTGCATAGCAATGACTTGCTATACTCCAGTATTGAATACTTGTCCGATATCCTCGTCATGGTGCAGTCTGAAAATCACAGCGCACTAGCAGGAAACATGTATCACACGAACATCAACATAAAAACCAAACCTTAGTGGCTAGTAGTCAACTTACAATGGGAGTTTCGCATGAACAATTCCCGACACATTGCAGCTACGACCAAAACTTGGTCTGCAATCACTCTGGAAACAGTTTCCGCACTGGTTTGGTTTGCTGTGGGGAGGGGAACAAGGGGAGACAGATTGGTAGGATGGAGGACATTTACGAACAGAATTGACAAGTGAGTGCATCTTTTGAACTGATAAAGAACAGATAAATAAATATCAATAGGAACGCAGGCAACACCAGACCCACCACAAGCTTCACAGTTGTGCACTGGGCGCAGGGACATGCCACATAACACCATGTATTTCTTGCTGGAGATAATTCCACGATTCAGAAAACAACACTTCGGTGACTTTTGGTCGTCTCCACTTTACTGTAGTACCACTCGTTTGTGCTCAGTACAAGAACCGTTTGCGCAAGATCACCCTACATCACATGCACGCTTTCTGCCTTACCCTCTGCTCGGCTGGATGCTGCTGACTCATGCAGTCTTCACCTTTGCTCTCCGAACCTGAGACTTTTGGCTTATGAACATCAGCAGAGCCCCAATCATCGTCATGTTCTGCACAGGCAGGCGGCTCCATGTCTCTCTTCCAAGATCACTTGTCAACACCAGACATAATTATGACACAGTGTTTTGTACACTCTACGTAGCCAACACAACACCTCTTAACTGCACTGGTCGAACAGGATGATGTTTCATCGTATACATACATAGCTGCAAGGATGCTCACCTTCCAGAAGTGTGCGGTGTCTGCTTGATGCACAAACTCATCTTTCTCATTCCAGTAGTCGTGCATCACAAACGTGACTACAGCAGTAAACAAAATCTGCACACGGGCACCACGGTTATCATGCGACCAGCACCTATAGGTATCACGTATCTGGTCACCTACAGTAGGAAGAAAACGAACCAATGCGTATGCTCCGAGCACACTTCCCACCACAAATAGCAGCCCTCCAAAGATCTCCAAGCAGAGTCCAGCCAGAAGAATTTGTGAGTAAAATGGCTGCACACAACGGGCGCATAGCGTCTGGATTGAATTGTCACAGGTGACAGTGCAGCCAGTCCTTGAAGGAAAAAGGAATTTTCAGCACTACTAGTTCATGAAAGAAAGTTCGGCAGCAAGGCTCTCCACACGCTGAACGTGACGGATGCATGCAGCGGAGCAAGCGTGTTGTGAATGGTGTGGTGCCATCTGCAATGGCTGTGGCAACGATCCAGGTGTGCCATTCTGTGCATGCTCACAGACTACGCTGCATTAGTAAACATGGCACAAAGAAATATCTGGTAGATTCGTACCCTCACATCACTGTAGTTGATGGGTAGGTTCGGAATGTGCTCTGTCAAAGTGTCGAATGCTGTATCGAGCTTGGGTGCTACGGTGTCCATCAACTCGCCCCCTGTTTCATACTCGTATGATTGTAGCTTCATCTGCATTGCAAGCACGTGTGAAACAAAAACGCAGACACTGTCCCAGAATTCGTGAGAGGTCCATCAAGGATATTGGGTCCTGCAGCAGTGACTGGCAATGGACACATGTCGCACCAAACCACTTGTAATAAAGAGGCTGCTGAAAGCCAGGCGTCCAAGAAGTTCCATGGGTTGCATGGTGTCACAACGCAACAGGAAACTGAACTGTGCACGGATGCTGCACCTGGTCCTACAGCCCCGCTACTTTCTGGCTTATAACAGCATAAAAGCGCAGAAGTCTAGCGTACACACTGTTTGTCAGCTGTGTGCTCGCAGGGAGCGACGCTGGAAGACAAGTGTGGGACACCATGCACAAAATTCTTGCGAGAATGACAGAAAACCCGACCGAATTGATATAATCCAGTGCACTCGGCCCTTCCGATCCCAGAGACAACGAGGTCTCCGGGCAAGCACTGCTTAACGTGGGCTGGCCAATGCTGAGCTGGCCAACTCCCTGTCAGTGAAATGGTCCTTGGGTGACGAGTGTCCGGCTCATAGGCCGTAGATACTGTTACTCTAGAGTGCTGCCATCAATTCGATCGGCAATGGTGAATATTCTTGCAGACTTGAATGCTCTTGAAGACTGGTATCAATTGCACCTGTCGTTGGTGGACACAGCCCTTCCCTGCGCATGTGACCCTTACGTGGTACGTGGTGCAGAGGCTAGTGCAGGAAGCTTCTTGCATAATCAGGAATCAGGCGATGTCTGAGGAGACAAGCATGTGGGGCACAACTGGGTTTTGCTGCCCATAGGGTGCAGCACCCTGCATGCCGTTGTGCAGGCGGCGCTCGCTGCCACAGCTACTAGGTGGATGCACCATTACGTCTGCTTGTTTCGTCATGATCATCACTGCGTGCAGCCCAGGAACTTGTGTGCGTGGATGTGAGTGTCTGCAGATGTACACCCACACTGCCAGACCCGAGGCTGTGCCTGCTTTCCTCGCTGGGCCACCTCCGACTGAATATTAATGCAGTGAGTGCAAGTTTTATCGAGAGTGCTGCATTATCAGATTCTGGCATTCATGTGCAGCCCTGACGCACCACCAGAAATGGCCAAGGAAAGATAGAAGGAAAGGAGCAGGCCAGCTTCAAGCTGCGTCCACACAACCCCAAGACATCGGCATGCTCTATGATGCCGCTCTACGCCATTGGATGCACAGTGTGCCCCTAGGCGCCTTCAGCCCTGTTGTGACGCGCGGTGTTAGGTCCTGCTATGTCGACGGACCATGCATCCATCACGCATGGGCTACCAGTTGCATTGAAGCCAGAATTCTTGTGCTACTTCGATATGTCCGATATCATGGGCTAATCTAGATTATGTGAGCGCAACAAATTCGGCTTTCCACCATTACATTTTTCGAAGGCTCGTCACAGAGCCCTGGGTGCGGTATTCTGTGCTATGAATCGAATTTGGCAAACAAGTCCTAAATTATTGGGCAGGTTTCTGCATGTTGCAGCAGTGAACTTCATTAATCTATCTACACCATCTTGCCAAAACCCCACTTCAACTGGGCAAATTCCAGTCAAGCACAAGCACAATTCTACTGACCTACGTTCTTCACTGTGCACCTAGCACCGTGTTTGCGTGCATTGTTTTCAACTGTGAAAGGATGCCATGTGCTCAAAAGAAATTCCGTATCATAGTCACCACAACAATGTGCTGGGAAAGACTTTCGTGACGGTGCTGTTGTGCCATTCGAGTGAAGCGGTGGATGTTTTGTGTTAGTTGATTTTGGCTATTTGGGTTCATGCCTATTTACTACCTTTCCGGTCTGTAAAAACAGAGTCACCACAACAGAAATAAATTGTTCTTGGGAATTCTTCATGGAATCTTGTCCACCCACCGGTTCATTGTTGCGCCTCTGCCTGCTGTACGAGGCCCTCCAGCTCACTGCACAACAGCAATCCACTCAAGCTAAAATGTTTCCCCCTTGTCATTCAAGTTTCGAACAGGCGTGTTCAATCGCAAAGCGGTGCGGTGGCTGCATTATATACAAATACTTCAGGCTTGCCTGAGAGACACACCTTAGTTGTGAGAAGACGAGCTGCAAGTTACGGTTCACTTCATGCAGCTCGTGTGTGAGCGCGTGAATTTGGTTCATCGTCTCCCGCTTAATTTTCCTGCTGCTCTTGGACGTCGCTTCAAGCTTTTGGACTGCTGTGCGTATGCTGCCAAACCTGCACATCCAGAACCGTGAGCATTGAACTTATGAATCAGCGGGGGCGCATGATAAATGTCTGCTTGCAAGCAGACTTGTCTGTCGGCCCAGAAGACACAGCCGCGCACTTATCGTCCCGGCACAGCGCATTCGAAAGTGGCTTTCAAATAGTATGAAAATGTCATACAATGGGTCATTACATACCCGGAATGATGATTCTGCAGTCTATGTTGCTCGCTGGTTGAAAGTCGAATCGTAGGGATAGATCACGTATCAAGGCTATCATTTTCAGGATAAATTTCCCCAATGGATGGCTCCAAAGAAAATACAGCTGTAAACGTTGAAGGATGCAGGTGCTTACGCTCCCTCGAGTGTGTCGTCCTCCTCCTCGTGACTCATCGCTGAGTTCACCACGCGCTGGACTTCCTATGTTCGTCACGCTCGCCTATCAAACTGAAACAGAAATATTTCAAAGATTTTGCGCGAAGGATTGCAGGAGGAAGCGCTGTGGCTTGGGAGCATTCCTGCCTGACATTGGCCGGCATGCCAATGGGATGCTGGCCTGAGCACAGCTTCTTTGCAGTGCGTTAACCCAGCCATGCTATATGATGTAGATGATTTTTTGTTGTGTGTCAGGTATGAGATCATTCTGTGCCATGGGGTGTAGGACTCCTTTTCGGTCTTCATTCTTGCACCTGTAGCCATGGTACTTGCAACTCAACGACCTGGTATCTGATGGTCCAGGCCGCATCAAGTAAAAAACATGAGGCAGAGAGGCAACAAGTGCATGAAATGGTGGATTCATTTACCCCAGTGCTTAGATTTCCACATATCCCGATTGTCGGAAAAATACAAGCACTTTGCACAATCGTGTCGAGTGCTGTACTCTTCTATGCAGGCAGCATCAACGCAGCATCAACACATCCTGCAGTGCAATACGTCAGCGCAAACCATCTGACCTCCCGTAGGAGAGTCCTCATGACGCAGGTCATGTGAAGGGCCCCAAGAGACCAGTGGACACATTGCACTGGACTGCTGCGGGTGGCACTGGTCTCTCACAGGCTGTGAGTCACAGCAGACAGACAACTGACAGAGATAATACAACGTCCTAAAAACCTCTTGGATATGCACTCGTTAACTATGTGCATGCAGCTGCTGGCGCCACTTCCACAAATCTGGAATGTGTATGTATGCAGTTGATGGGGTGGACACAGATGCAGCTGCATGCTGTCCCCTACTGGCTCTGCAGATGAGTTGGTTTCATTCTCGTACCTACACGGGCTCATGCATCCTGCCTCTCCCCCCCCTCTCCCTGCCTCAATGCATTGCACAGGCTTGAAACCCTGCCTATGCCACATGGATGTGGTTGTGTGGTTCTAGTGTGCGTGCCTCTGCTACGTCTGTGGCACCCACAACGCAGCCAAGGCCCAAAGGTGCTCCCATCCTCACTCTTCATGCTGAGAACATCCATCACACTTGAGTTGCTGTTGCTGCCTGTCCTATACGGACAGGCAGAGTTGACTGTGTTCGAATAGCTGACAGCCGCACTTCGAGTGTGGGGTACAGTGAAGACGCCGCTTTCTCACATTGAGTGCCCCAGAGAAGAGCACTCGTTTGGGTGCCTTGGTGAATATGCTGCGGGCAGGCACGGCGCACGCCGCATTTCCCTTTCCGTTAGACGAGTTAGTTGTTCACCAGTGGGCTGGTCCTGTTGGAGTGCAACTGCCAGTTCCAGCTGCCAGCTTTAGCTCAACACATTCGAAAAGAAACTAAACAGTTCCTGCTCTATTCATGTCTTAACTTCGGAGATTGCCTCTTGTGTGCTTTCTCGGATGGCACTTCCGTCTTCTATCTCCTTGTGCAGCTTGTCCACATGTCTCCCTGGCCTTCCATATGCTTCTACACTGAGCAGCATGAACAGGGAGCCTTGCGCCCCTTTCTTCGCACGGCTTCGTCTTGGCCTTTGCCACACTTGATGAAGGGGCGGAAGGCGGGCGTACACTTGGCAAAGTCCAGGTCACAGCGCAGCCATGGAACATCCGCGACATGTTCGGCGGAGAAGTCAATGCTGCGCGGCCTAAGGAAGAGGCACAAGTGCTCCAGGACTGCTTTGTGATCCAGATTGTGAGAGTGAGGCTGGGGAAGTTGAAGTATGGTGAGGGAGTTCTGGGCGCCGATGGTTTAGAAGCGCTGGTGAGGGACCAGAAGGCAGCACCATGGAATGGTAAGCTGGAGCTGGGCAACTTTCTTCTGAAGTGAACGGCGCATCAGGACCCATTTGGTTTGGGCTGAGACGGGGAGAGTGACAAGGTCGGTGATAAGTTGATGGTGCGGTCGGCGAGCGTGGTCACGAAGTTTGTGACGTAAGCGGAGGTCCTGATGCGCGCGCCGCAGATTACCAGCCCTTCCGAGGCATGCGTGATGCCATAAGCAGCCACAAGCCTGGCGGGCACATGCGTATGGCCATCTGATACCCGTTGCAGGGTACGCTGTAGCGCTAGGCAGAAATAACACATTGCCAAGATGTATTGTTGCTTGAGGCCGAGGTCAGGGGTTCCCGGGTCCATTCAGAGCCAACCCCTTTAGTAAAGGATCGGCCAAAATCATGACTCCCTTAAATAATGATCGGCCAAAACCACGATCCTCTGATGGTGAGCACTGAACCATGGCAAAAATATGCTCGAAACTTTTTTGCGACCAAAACACTGATATAGGATATCTCATTCAAGAACAATTAAATGCACTTGAAAATATGCCAGGTGCACGCGTGTTTGCAAATCGCAGTTTGAATTGCCATAAATTCATGCTGGACTTGCTCTCCGGTCTACCTCGCTTCGCTCGCATCAGCCCTGCAAGGTGACCCGCTCCGCACAGGTGCAGCCTTCAGCCGCGATGACAAGAGGATTGTACGAAATTGGGGCCCCCGTATAAGAGGGTCTTGCACATTTCTGGCCCCCAAAAAGGATTCAGCATATTTTCAACTCCCCTATACAAATATCCAGCCTTTTCATGACCTCAACAAGCCCCTTATTTTGCAAAAGAGTTTAAGGATCCTCAAAGGATCCTCTTGTAAGGGGGTTGTTTAAGGACCCAGGAAGAGCAGATGTATTGACCCTGCGGCATGCCTCGGTAGCATACCTTGGAAGACCTCAGTGCACAGATAAGCACCATGCACTGGCATGCATGATTGGCATCCAGGGGCCGAGTCAGTGAGTGTGGACGATCTGTGTATTGCTGCCCAGCATATATATATATATATATATATATATATATATATATATATATATGTATATAAGCATTCTTGTTGCTAAATATATATA